>VYZP01018113.1:0-13160 GCA_013400635.1 Hypocryptadius cinnamomeus | reverse complement strand
TTTAAAAATCATGTGTGAGTAAAAAAAAAAAAAAAAAAAAAAAGAAAGAAACCCAGAAGCAATGGAAGACATTTCCAGATAAGGGTCTGATTTGAAAGGCATCAAGACTTCCCAGGTTTATTAGGAAAGAAGCACACTTCACCAACATGCAAATGGGAAGTTAAAAATGGCTTCTGTGGCCCCAAGTCGCTCCAGTACACCTGTGACAGCTCCTAGAACTTTCTCAGGCAACAAAAGCGTAAATATTTAGACTTCAGCATTGGGTATTGCTGCATTTTGTAATGACCTTACCCAGGATTTCATCAAATATGATTTCATTTTACATTGCAGCCAAAAGAAAATATTTCCTAATACACTCTATAGCCTTATATGGAAGAGCTGCTTGAATCATTCTTTACTGACTGAACACCCACCTTCGCTTGTCATTGAAAAAGTTTGGTTTTTCAGCCTGGACAATGACCACATCAAAGAGATCCCTCCAGTCCTTGCCAACGATGAACTTCATGCCTTTGTCCCTAAAAAAGACAGAGGAATATTAACAATTAACTGTAGCAAAGTGCAGTTGCCTGTGCAGTAAAATGAATTATACTAGAGAACCTCAACTTCCCCATCTCTTACAAATGCATAATTAAACAGCAAACAACTGCTCACATACACAAAGCTGCTGGGACTGTTTGTGATGAGAAACATCTTCTTGCCATGATCAGCCAGCTTTGCTAACACAGCACGAGTTTGTTCAGCATAGCAGATGTATTTCTCTGTGAGGATTGGGGAAAACACAGCATTAATTGAGAAAACTCTTGTGAAACACTCTGCATGCATTCAACCAAGAGCTCAGAACACAAGATTATACTTAAATACACCTTTGACAAGTGGGAATAAGTCTTTCAAACCTTAAAAATTTAGAATTTGTAATCTTTAAATATGGAGGCCATAAAAATCATATACTATCAGTAGAAAAAGCTTTGATAGATTATACCATTAGTACTTACCAATATCTGCTTCAATTGCTCTGTACATTATTCCTTTGATATGAACATCCCTGATTGAATCCTGTGAGGAAAGCAATGAGCAGTAAAGAACTTCATCTTTTCAACTGTTCACCAAATAGCAATAGCAATTTGTTTTTAAAGCAACTTATTTCTCAACACTTCCAATTTTACAGAAATGCCATGTAATGTTCAATTTAATTATATATTTGTATGTGTGTGTATATATATATATATATATATATAAATGATGTCACCACTAGACAAAGACTAAGCTTCTCTTCTGAGAAATTAACTTCATAATTTTGGGAAGTACAAAACTATATAGCAGAGGGGCTCTTTTACATAACTGTGAAAGGTTGCTCAGGAGGGTGAAGTGGGGTGAAAGCCCTCCGCAGAAGCAGAGTCATCACAGATTTCCAGTGACCTTTGGAGCAGAACACATTCCTTTCCCCTTAAAAAAAATAAAAATTTGTACATCTGACAGATTTTAGATTACAATCACTCACAAATGCCCTGATTATTTACATAAGAAATTTAAGAACAGGTGAAAGAAGTTAAATGTCTGAACAAAGTACTTATAAGGTACTCTGGAGACATCTGACAGCTCTCCTGAGCCAGCTCTGCACCACACAGCTTTGTTTAGAACAGCAGTAGTGCCATTTTGCTGCTTACTCAGGGTATGTCCTCAAAATCCTCAAAAAATACCACTATAGGGTTTCCAAAATGCTTGTAATGCTGAATAGTACAGAAATTTCTCTACATACTTCAGAGAAACCACAAGAACTGGCCTTCTCTATGTTACATAAACTCAACATTAGATTATCTCCTCTGCAGGACACATGCTGAGGAATCAAAAGGGTCAAATTACTCTAGACTAGTACTAGAGCTTATCTGGAGGAGGAAGAGAGGTAAACAGGGAAACAGATAGTTCAGAAGTATGAGATAGCAAATGACTGTACACTAGACAAAATGAAAGCTCCAAACTGGAATTCCCTATAGCCTCTTACATTCCCTATAACTTAGTAAATCCCTGAAAGTGAGAAAAAACATATGTTCAACAACAATCAAAAGAACTTTTATCACCTTACAAGATCTTCTTAACTTTCCCCTATTCACCCCTCAAACCCATAAAAAGAGCAAAAGTCCTAGAATGTCAGCTTTCAAACCAATTTCAGGTCATTCTTTTCCAAACTCTACCTTAATTTTACTTACATTTTTACAGTTGTATACCCATAACTACTCCATACAAACCTAAAATGAGGTATTTCACTGAGGCTAGCACAACAGGTGAAAGCTTCCTGAAGTGCTCACAGAGAAGACACCCAAATATACAAGTTTATCCAAATCTTCAAAGCTTGACATCTACCTTGACATCTTTGTACAGATGAACAGGTTCATAGTCTATGTTGTTTTTCAGAAAATATTCATTCACACAAGAAAGGAGTGTCATTTCTGGCAAGGAAAATATATCCATGAATTGCTTCATTGTATTTCCTTGTGAGCTCTACAGTGATGGGAAGAAAAGGAAAGAAAAAACAAAGTCAGGCATTTCCCAGATTAGAACACTTTCATTTGTTCAGTATAAACACTTCAGCTTAGTTGCAGATATTCAGCTTTTGCCATCCCTCTTCACATGGCTAAAGATTGTTTTTCAACTAAGACCTTCAATAAATTATCTCCAACAAAAGTGTTGTGATTAATTCTTCAAATAATTACAAATGATTACTCTTAAGAGTGGTATTTCAATTCATAAAAACAAGACAGTGCTCAGCTAAAAGTCAAGAGAAGGCCTTCACTAGAAGTCTGCACTTCTGCAAACAAGAGGCACTGATGGATGAGGGATGGAGGTTTTCTTAGTTTGATGGGTTTTGTAGTAAGTGGAATACTAATTACGATTGCAAACCAATTTACCTCCTTGAAATGAGATAATAAAAATATGTGAGGATCTCCAATAACTATCGCAGTAATAGACAAAGAGATTTCTAGTCTGCAAAAGCTGTTATAATAGTAACGATAGTTATGTTTCACAGAAGTATTAAATCTCATTATGTAACAGCAAATACAGCCCAAATACCTCTCAGTAAGAAGGGAGGTAAAGCAAGAAGCTCAGGATCAGAGTAACAAAGAGCAGAGGTTGCAAGGGACTGCTGGAGATCATCTTGTCCAAGCCCCCTGCTCAAGCAGGGCCACCTGGAGCCAGCTGCCCAGGACCTTGTCCAGATGGCTCCTGAGTATCCAACAACAGAGACCCCACAGCCCCCTGGGCAGCCAGCCTGTGCCAATGCCAGGTCACAGCAAAGGAAGCATTTCCTGATGGTCAGAGCAAACCTCCTCAGTTTCAAGTTGTGTCCCTTGCCTCTCGTCCTGCCACTGTCCTTTCCAAGATCAAAGACAGTATGGACCTAAAGAGACCAAGGCATTCCACTGGGAATGCCAGAGTGATATTCACAACTGCTGCAGACACTAGATTCAGGAATTGTAAATTCCGCTCCCTAAAATAAGAACGAGTACAAGAACAGTAAAATGTTCCACATCACAAAGAAGGGCCTTTCATGTCAACATGAAATTAACATCTGTACATTGAAAGGGGTGCAATTAACATGGCTTTTTAGCAAAAAGTCAGCTTCACCCTTCATTTGGGAAAGAGGAAGCAACCCACCAGAGGAAAAAATGAACTTTATTGTCAAAGTTTAGGATTTAACATAGAAGTTTCATTTTTTATCACTCATTTTCTGTCAAATCCTCTTTGACTCTGCCAGGTTGCATGCAGGAGCTGCCTCCATACATTTATTTGCTGCTATACCAGCTAAGCCATCAGACCACCAGGAAAAAGTAAAGTACATGAACCAGATATGGTTCATTTGCCAGGCTTTATCAGAATCTGTGTGCAACACTGAGCAAGTCACTTGATTTTCTGTGTTCCACCACTGTCTGTATGACTTGGTAAGGGAACAGTCAGAGAATAAACTACAGCAAGAAGGAGGGAGAAAAGTAATTTGTCACTTTAGATGACAAACTTCACACATAAATATATCACTAAACTAAAGTCAATCATATATTGAGAAAATATAACTGCTACTTATATAATGAGAACAAAATTTAAACACCACTACCCTCATGCCAAAAAAACCTCGCCCAATTTAAAGACCCATTTGTGGTTTTACCTTTCCATAAAAGTCACTCATTTGTTCTAAAGGGACATGGGAACCATCATACATTGCAATGACTTCTTCATCTGGGACAACACTGAGGCCTCTGGAAAAAAAACCCACTAGCTTTAGTTCAAAAGTCAGATTAAAATTTTCAAGTAATCACCAAACCCTGACAGATTAACACTTAGATCTGGATCTTATTAAAACCCTAATAATGTCACAGGAACATTTGTGGTTTTAAGTTAAAACAGCACCTTTCCTTACCAAACAAGTAACATTTTAACAGGCTTATGCACACAAAACACATTCCAATTTTAAGTCCTTTCTACTTTCTTATGGGAAAAGAGCTTATTAGTGTCCATTAAAGCTATGCCTCAGGGGTTTTTTTAAGAAGTGGTTAGAACTTCCAGTTTCTTAACACAAAGTAGTTCCTCACACTGCCTTTTCTTTTACACAGCACTGATGATATGATAGTGCTTAAATCAGATTATTCTGCAGCATGACCTTGAAGATGTAAGAGAGTGAAAAATATACACAATCTTCAACTAAATAAGAATTTCTTTTTAAATGTATGAACAGTTTAGTTTCCCAAAATTTAAAACTACTTGAAGGATGGTTGATAATTAAAACATTCAAATAAAACAACAAATGGGGAAGAAGGAGATAACATTTCCCCAGAGTTTATCAACTATTAAGAGAGTACAGGCTTTAGTTCGGTTTTGAATGTTTACAGCATCAAGCATCTTGCACTAAAGCATCTAAAAGACTGCAGGCATGCAAACATCCTCACCAGAGGCCACAGAAGTGTTGATATTTTACTGAGGATGAAAAAAACCCACTAATGCAAACCAGATCAGCTGGTCTCCTTTTTCCAAACCTACTTAATGATGCTTTCCAGCCTTGTAAGACAGACAATTATTTCAGTGGCTCCCTTTATTGGTCTGACCAAGAAGAGTTGCCAGCATTAAAATAAAAATAAATTAATTCACAAGCCTAGTGCTTTCAGTACTTAAGAGTCCACACCAGCCTTCCAGTGGAAAGGCTTGATACATGAACTTCCTCAGGGTTTCTGTGGTGGCAGAATCCTACATTAACCAGCTCTTTTACTGCAGTTCTGTCTCCACACACCAATTGGGACACAACTCTGAGCTGTTGCTGGCAGAACTCCAGCATTCAAGTCAGTCTTGTGCACCAACAGGGCAGATAATACTTGGGGTTTGTAACATACAGAGTTCAGCATCACCCCCTCCACAGTAGCAAGCACAAAGAAATACAACTAAAATACAAACCAGACACCAAGTAATACCATCAGAATTGAGGAGGTACCTTCTGGTCTGCAGACAGCTATGCCAAGTGCTATTTGAACACTGCTAGAGAAAACACTCGTGCATCAGCAGCTACTTCAGCACAGATCAAGAGAGGACAATGTGAAAAGTGGAGAGACGACTGCCTAGGCAAAGATCTAGATTATTTTTACCACAAGTCTCACAGTCTTGACAGTTCACAGTGCAGCTGTATAACCACACATCATCTTGACATCAGCTCTCACGGCCCTCAGCCTCTCTTTTCCTCCCCTCACCCCTGTACAGGTGTTTGAGGAAACAGCATGAAGGTCTGATGCAAACCATCATTTCCAGGTCACATCCCCTTTTGGACCCAAATTTGTGTGTTCTGTCCTCATGGTGGATGGGGGAACACAACTAAGAATGCAACAGAATAAAGCCGGGTAGAAGTCTTTTTGTCCAATGACTTTAAGAAAGGTGGCCTGGCTTCTTGTCCAATTTAAAGTCTGGTACCAAGTGTGGTGCAAGTTTGATTTGGTTGACGTGTCCAAACTTAAAAGCTCTATGCAAACACATCAGGACCTCTCAAGTGTCTCCACAACCACACCAAAGCCATGCTATCAGGTACCCTGTGACAATTATTTACATAGAAAGCAACAGCACAGAAGTCATCAGGGTATTTTTAGATGTCTTTCAGCACAATTTAACAGCCGGAAACAAAGTGAGTCAGCACTATGTGACCAACCAGCTTGCCAATTCTCCCAGGGCTGCTCTGGGGAATCAGCTGTGCTGGACCAGGCAGGGGATGTGTACACATCTGTGTGTACACACAGAGATGCAAAGAAAACCCCTTCCAGCAAGGCTGCGATGCTCATTCATGTCTGTGGTCACCAGGGCACAGGCTCTGGTAAGAATCCAAGCTGTACACTAATAAATGCAGTTAAAAGAGACAAAAAGTAAACATATACATTGTTATTATAAGGAAAAAATAACTTTACCCACCTGTAAACTGTTCCCAGCTGAATATAATGAAAAGCATCAATCTTCATTAATAATGCCTTGTAAGTAAAAAAAAAAAGAAAATAATTTTTATCACTTCAACTATTTGATGTGAAATTACAAAAGCCAAAGTAATTTTATCTACAACCTTTCTGCCTCAAGAACACCTGAGCACTCTCCTTGCAACTTCCTTCACAGCTTCCAAAATACTTTTATCAATGACTTTTACCTAGTTTTATCCTTTTGCACCCTAAGTTGTCTTTCCCCACCCACCATAAGGACAAAATGCCCAAAACATGTTCTACTTAAGGGTAATTTTAAAAAATAATATTATTTTTATTGATGATGTTAATAATAACAACAGTAATAATAATAATAGTAATACTAAAGATTGCTATTAAAGAGAAAAACACGCAACAAAGTCCTTACACATTAATGCAAAGTGAAAAGTTGAAAGGCTAAAAAGCTCTCTTTATTTTCTTTGGCTATGTTCTCAGCACTACATAACTCACCACAAAGTTATTTATACATACCCGGTGCACATCATAATGAAGCCCCCTGATGGCAAAATTGGGATCATAATCATATTTTCTTATTTCTGCAGGATACTAAGAAAAGAGAGCAATTATTTGATTTTAAAACCATAATCAAAAAAACAAAAACTGTTTCTGCAGAATTTTACAAGTCTAAGTTTTCTATGCTTCTCATTTGCTGTAATCATTTGGGAGAATTTTTCATAGGCTGGTGAGATTTGCAGGAACATATACCTGCAAGACAAGTCAAACATTTTTCCAAAATCCAAGGTCATTGTTTACAATCTAAGGCCATTCTGGTATCTAAAGTTGGACATCCAGATAGTCTCTAATGATTAACTTTGAACATTAGCTTCTTGTTCAAAAAGTTAATTTAATATATTCTTAATACATTCTTCATAAATTTAAAAAAAATCAGTTACAGATGTGCATGAACTGAATGTCTGTCATGTACTCTTCCCTCAGGTTCTTTATATACAGGGTAGGTAGCTCACACCATTATATGGTATGAGCTGCAGTCTAACATTTTTCAGTACAAGCCCATTATCAGTCAACTGTAATTTTGTTCTGCTTTAAACACAGGTTGCCATGAAAAGAAATGTTAAGTGCATGTCTTGGACTAAGGGCTTTGTTCACTTGTTTTTAACTTGTTTTAACTTGTTTTTAATTTTGAAATACTTCAGTAGTTTCAACAAGGCCTGAGAAAACTATAATTTCTTTGACTAAGACACTGAAAGGCAGTCCTTCCTTCTCCTCCCACAGGTTACAGCAGCCTTAGAACCAGACATTGTTTTTCACCCTCTCTACAACAGTCTCCATACATATATGGCTAATTTACAAGCCTTAAGGGGGGGAAAGTGCATTAGGCAGCTTCAACAGAGCCTCTAGCTATTTTATAAGAAATAAACTGCCATTTCCCCTCAAAGTTCTTATCTTGCTGAAGAGGACTTGCTCTGCAACTGCTGTAGATTGCATTTGTACCGCATACAGGCATCTACAGTTAAAGCAAACAGTCCTATCATCCCTACACTAGCACTTCCAGAAAGCGTGGGGCAGGCTACTGATCTGAATGAAGAACAGCATCAACAGCCTCCAGACAGCTTGGAAGAGGCACGGGTTTGGTCAGGGAACATGAAGCAGAGACACAAGGGAAATCATCAGGGAATTATACAGAATGTGATCAACTAAAAACTACCATGAACTGCACATGCTCCAAAGCAACCACATCAAGCATGTACAATGAAATTTATTTCTGACTTTATCAAATTTCCACATACTTGACTTGCTACTTTAATTTATTCTACTAGAAAGTTGTCTTTTCAGATACGTGCCAGTACATATGAGCTTACCCTGGCATACAAATCAAAGCTTCCTAGCAAACCAAACAAAGAAATGATAACAATGGTACTGTTTGCTTACCCCACTTTCGGTAGGGACAAGTATAACGGGATTGAAACAGCAGTCCTGATAAAAAGGCACAAAGCCTGTGCATCAGGAAAGAAATTAACCCAGGGACAAGAGCTTACACAGGACATCTGCTGTCACCTCCATGATTAGCATTAAATTGATGTTTATTCTCTTGGACAATTCCTTGCTTCCTACACTGCATTCTGCAATTTTTGACGTATTACCTCCCACTGCCATGAGCAAAATTGGCCATCTTTTGGGTTGACTGTGAGAGTCATAATAGACACCATCTAGAGGGTCTTTTTCTAATGGTACAGGCAAAAATATACATTAAAAATATATGTAATAATTATATAGATATGTAATCGTTATATACATAATATATATATTAAAAATAATATATAACAGTATAAGCAGATAAATTCTAAAAGGAGATCATTTCAATAAGCTGTCTCAAAAAGTAATTACAGCTTTGTTTAGTAGAACTCAGGAGATTTTAACCAAGACCAAATAGAAAGCTATTGCTACCCAAATCCATTCAAATAGTAAAGGCAAAACACCACTAGAATTTTTGTCTAGAAGAATTAATCTTGACTCCTATAGTAACATGGTTTTTCCCATGAACCATGTAGCTTTAATAAAGTATATTTACACATCCCACAGAAACTGCTATCAAGACGTGCCAAAATTGCAGGGGGATAAAGCTGCGTATGCTTGTAGCACCCATGAAGTTTTGTTTGCTCTTCCAAGGATATTTATAGGTGTTTATAAATAGCTCCTAACCTTTAGATTCAAATACGAAAGTAGAATAACACCACGCATTCGGATTTAGGTTGTGTAAAAATACACAAGCAGCTTTATTAACATACTCCATGGACCTTCTGTGTTTTCCTTTCCTGCAAGTCCTACAGTTTAATTAATTTTAGTTCTTTTGGTCCACAGATATTTTTCAGTCTTTATCCCAGAAACACCTTCAGTTTCCCCAGTCACCCATTTCCCTCTCCACTTCCTGACACATGGGAGCTTTTCCCATCCCCAAACTAGAAAACAAGCAGCTCCAAACTGTCTGGATGTCAAGTGGTCACCAATGCAAGAACACTGCTTGGAGAGGCAGGAGGGCAGTGCTCTGACCTGAACACTTCCCTGTATCCAGGCTCTGACCACTGCACACGCTGCCCCTTCAGCAAAGGCAGCTGAAATGCCAGGTACACACAGAGCACATCACAACCCTCAGTGCAATCAAAGCCCTGCTGTGAAGTCCAGCTAAAAATATTTCATAGGGAAATTAATCACTGCACTCACAGCAAGGGATGAAACACAGTAATGGTAACTTTTAAGCTTATTTATTAGTGTGACTCCAATAAATGACAATCAGGAACAAACAACAAACCGCATGCCCACATTAAAAGACAAATGTAACCGTATTCCTTAACACTGTTCTCTGCTCAAAACTGCAGCTGAGAATAAAACAGGGCTTCTGTTGTGAATATGTAGCTGTTGTACAAAATGTGCTATAAGGGAGCCAAGCAAGGACTGAGGCATGAAAAGATGATTTACGCCTCTCAGACAAAAATTATTTATGATACCCTTTATTCATAAGTGTATTGTTATTCCATTAATTTTACTTACCCGATGCTCATTAATAAGAAGATCTCGAGCAGCATTGAATATGAGCGTGTGCAGATGTTTAGAATAAAAGACCAAGGTGTAGTCATAATCAAACCCATAAATTTCAATGTCTGACAGGCTCATTTCATTGTTTGAAAAAATAGCATCTGGGTTCAGCATGTTACTCATAATTGAAGGAACCAACTCTGTGAACAGGAGAGAGGAAAAAAAGTTATAGTAGCCTTGTACCTTTATTTAAATAAAGACATAGAAATCCATGAGCAACTGCTAAACATAGATAAATGATGATGGAAACTATCAAACTAATTCACACTAACCACCTAGTTGTTAACAATATGATGCTATTGAACATGCTGTCCCTAATTTGTCTTGGTGATCCAAAGGTTTTATTTGAAGTATGCTTTTCTCTGCAGTCCAAGTTTGAAGAGAAGATGCATTTTGGCATCTTGCTTATCAGAGAACACCAGACATAATTTTTTGCTAACTCCCTTAACACATTTATTAATGTTTTTGAAAATGAATGTGGAGTATTATGTATGAAGAATATTATTATATTATTATTACTACTAGTCTAGGACCCTTGTCTTCTGCTCCCATTACTTGGTCCAGCTCCTGCCCCTGAAGCAGAACTGACATTGTTCTAATTTGATATTGCTTTAATTTTTGCTTCACCATTTCAAGGCTATCACATTAATCAATTTCAGCTCACATGAATAAACTACATGTGACTGTGTACATAACAACTATTACATACACATTGTTATGCTTATTAACCTCCTAGAGAATCAGAATACCAAAAATATTCTGTTTATTTTCTACACACACACACAGAGTGTGCAAATCACTTCTGTTCTTAATCGTATGTTTCTGTTGATATTTGATTGAAAAAGTATACTGACTGAGAAATTAAAACCGTGATATAATAAGTAACTTTAGAACCAACACCAGTGTCAGTACTAAACATTGAGAGTGTTTATATTTCTTGTTTACAAAACTTGAAAGAGCAACATTGGGAGGTTAAACGTTACTCTCCTGGCAGTACAAAACATGAGCATGTTTTTCTTCCTTTCTCATATACTGTCTTTATACTCCAGACTTCCCTACCAGTGGAAAAAAATGGGGAACATCTATCTTAAATCTGTGCTTGAAAAGGAAAGTTTAAAGGGACTATGTTTTGCTTGGTTATTTTCCATATAGGTTTAAAAGGAATTGACCAAGCTTCTATCCAAACCCTCAGCTCTGAGGACAGAGCCCTGCACGCTCCACCATTGAAAACATCTCAACAAGGCAGGTAAGTGTGGGGACTTCAGATGCAGAGACCCAAGTCTTTTAATTTTTAAGAGAGGGGAAAAAAGCAAATTCACTGAGTTTAATTCCAAACTTCAAATAAAGCCCAGTAATCAAATCAAATACAATCTGACATGCTACAATTAAGGCAAATATTCCCACTATATTCCTATTCCTCTTTAGAAAGGGCCACTGAGCATTCAATTAACTTGAAGTCATAAGCATAGTTTTTAATCAACTTCCAAAATCACATTACAACACCCGTTTCTGTATTATAAAGTATTTTTTCAAATGTCAATTGTACAGCTTGGTGAGTCAACACTTGTTTTAAAAATAAAGATATTTATGTAGCTATATATAGATAAAAAGATACTTCAGCTGAAAACTAGCTTGACTGGTGGCTGTCTGAAAACAGACAGTATGAACAGTTGGCAGCTGTTAGCCATTCTGGCTAGCAGACAGCATCACAAGTGCTATAAACCTTGGGTCAAAAAACAGGAGAGCCTTGTAGCCTTGTCATCTCAACATCAGAACTAACTGAAATATCATATACTTGAAGCCACTGGGTGACTTAGTTGTAATATAATAGCCTGAAATATTCTAGAAGCAGTTGCCTCATCTTTTGCCAGCTCACACCCACTGACCAACATATTTTCTCACAACATTACCCTAACTCAGCTCCTAAGTATTACTGGGGTGTGGTTTAGAACAAGAGAAAGTTAATTCCAAAAATAGGAAAAGAAAAAATAGATTCAAAATAAAACACACTTCCCTTCTTCCTATCCCTTATCTAATCCTCCAAAGCCCACAGACCTCTCTTGAGATCGCTAACATGGCTTTATGCTGGCACTATTCTACATTCACAAATGCTTTGCTTGCACCCAGTGCTGTGAAGTCCCAGTTCATATTCAAGACTCCTAAGTGCAGGAAAACACAATAATTTCTTTCTTTATAGGAAAAACATGCAAGCTAAAGCATTATCCATTGCCACTGCAGAACATGCTCTTATGGCATTACAGAACACACTCTGCCTCTTTTTCTTTCAGCTCTCAGAAAAGACCACATTTCCAAGCAAGTATTTATTATCTTGGTAATTCTCTTCCCATCGGAGCAAGGGCAGAAGCAAGCATTTTGCTTGCTTTTCCCCTAGCTTTTTGCCTGGCTGGGCTGAAGACCAGGGCTTCCCAGGGTCATGGATGCACTGTGAGCATTTTATAATGCCTCACACAGTGTTATGATGGAACCGTACGCAAAATTAAGAGAGTCATCCAAAACTCCACAGCATTTTAACTTTTTGGAAAAGCAGTCTATTTCAGAATAGTTGCGTTGTGTGTATATATGTAACAGTCACCAATGAGATGACCAACTTCTCGATTTTCTTTCTGCATTTGCTTTTCTACACCCAACACACCTCCAAAACCTGCCACTTTGCCCGGCCCAAGCTGCGCTGTACCAAAGGCGCTCCGAGAGCCGCGGCCCCGGACGGGCGATGGCGTGAGGGGAGGATGAAGGGGCTGCCGCCCGCACAGCCGTGTCCCCGCTGTCCGGCCCCCAGGACCCACCGGGTGAGGCTCTCCCCGCGCTGCCGCTCCGGCCCTGGGCACAGCACGGCAGCGCAGAGCACACGGACGCCGGAGCCGCTGCGGGACGGACCCGCGCCTCGGCCCCCGGACCCTTCCCTCTCCCCCACAGGCTTCGCCCTTGCTCCGCTCCCAGCCGCCACCACGGCTCCGCTCCGGCCCGCCGAGGGGGAGCCGCGCCGCTGTCGCCCGCGGGCGCCGCTCACCCTTGGTGACCCTCTTGGCCTCCTTGTAGCGCGACCACAGGTAGCTCTTCATGTCGGGCGACGGCTGCTGCTGCTGCTGCGGGGCCACGGTG
>VYZP01018110.1:0-15938 GCA_013400635.1 Hypocryptadius cinnamomeus | reverse complement strand
CAGATGCAACTATCAAGGTCAGTTCTGTCTACTTAGAGTAGATTTGCAATTAATCAATTCCAGAATTTTGACATGAATCAGTTCTCTAGATTTTAAGGGACTCATGAGGTACTTGGGGAATGTGTTCATAGTTAAAAGACTACAAAATCTACCATAATCTGAATAGTTGAACTGAATCAATTAATAAAATGTTTTAAGTAAATTATATTTAAAATGCATTTTTCAGTTTAAAAATAGTACATTTCCATTTTTAAAAATGTACACTGACCTCTCAACCTGTGAATGTGTGAAGATTTTAGGCCATGGTTCTCAGTCAGTAAAACTGCTGTTGACATTTTAGCTACTTTCGTAACCTCCTTAGTCCTTTTCTTTGGGGCATGGATAGGTATATCTTTGAATTTGGCATGCAGCGAGTGTAAGAAATGGGAAGCAGGAAACAGAGAATAAACACAGGCTTACCTCTATCAACTCTTCAGAATTCAGAGGAGAAAGTTAATATCAGCATCAGGTGCATTTTGAAAGTTCCACTAAATATGGGTGTACCTTTTGAGTTCAGGTGTTGTCACAAAGCAAACGGAATTTGAAACATGTAAATCTACATCTCCAATTTAGTTCACAACACTTTTTTTGGTCTATAATTTTTCAGCTTTTTTAACTTAACAAACTCCAAATTTTGCTCCAAAGTAGGGAGAAAATTAAACTGCCAGTGTAAAGGCTTCTTTAAGGAATCTTTCCCTTTTTTCCATGGTTTTTTTCACAGGCATCTCATTTTACTGACAGTATCATATTAATAATGTCTTTGAGCTTATGCCAACTGGCATGTCAGAAGCTGAGAGTTTTCATTTTACTTTTTCAAAATATAAGGACAATGAGCTCTACAATATTTTCCTTGGCCATTTTGGGCAACTGAAATTCTCTGAATTGCTCCTTTCCCCTGTAAGTACTTAACCTGAGTTTGTTTTTCTGAATCATACCTATACAGGATGCCTAAGCCACTGCAATAGTGTGGAGACAGAGCAAAATCTTATAAATTTCCTAATTGGAAAAAACCGTGAAATATGCAAGTAGGATTCTAGCAAAGTGCAGTTGCAGGTAGATACATCATCATTCATGTTCATTTTTTCCACTGCCATTCTCTGAATTGTGCTACAGTTGTGAAGTTTCTCCTCAGAAGGAGCTGCACAGCAGTAATAGGCAAAAGCACAGATAAGAGGTGCCTATGGTTTGCTTAAAGCTGCATATACCTTTCAACATGATTCCTTAGATGCCAATTTAAATCTCACTGTGCTGATATAATCTTTTGCTGGCAAAATTTCTGTGAAAATTATATCTACCTTTGTCCTCAGAATTTTATCAGACTCATCAAAGTTGACTACTTAAAGAGTGCTCAGTGAAGAAGCCTTTTTTCAAACCGTTGTGATTTTATGTTATTGTGAGGAAGTGGAAGGTGTTTGTACGTATTTGCAAATATGTTAGGAGATCATAGTCTGCTTCTAGACTGAAAAGAAATATGTGTATTGAACTGTCAAATGGTCTATTCTCAAAATCATTTAAAATGCTGTTGTAAGATGGGTTTGATCACAAACTTATGGCTTCATCCTCGTTTAATCTGTACTGTGAACAGGTATGGAATGGGATTTAGCCATTAATGCAATACAGCACAGAAACAATTTCAGCGCAAATTTCAGCTTTCTGATTGGAATGTATTTATCCAAGCCTCTGTTCTGCAATGAAGAATGCTAATGAAGAACCCACTCTACAAAGTAATGCTGGGATTTTGATAGGTATTCAGCCTGGGCCAAAAAAGGGGTTTAGGGCTTTGTGGCTTTGTTGTGTAATGAAATTGCAATGGTATATTTCATAAATGTATTCATACAAAGTCTGCTTTTAATTTCATGAGAGCCTAACTCCAGCTTCATCAGGCTTATCTTCGTGCCATTGCTGGATCTTTAATTCTTCTTTTGTTAGTCTCTTAAGAGTCCGTATAACTTTTAACAGGAATCTGGCTGAGCCAAAAAGGAAATCATCTCAATAATGCTGCATGCCAGTGCTTTGTGTACATCTCATTATCACAATATGCTAAGGCCGTTAGATGCTAAGCTTGATATTGAAAACACGAGAGGAAGTCCTTATGGAAGTAAAACTGTTCTTCATAGTAGAAGACCAGTAGTTCAAAATCATCCAGATGTCTCAGGATTGATCAAAAATGTAACAGCACTACATTCTCTGTTACTTACTTACAGGACTGCTCTTTATCTCAGCATCATATCAGTCTATTGTAAATATTTTGTCAAGGGTCTGTTTAAGGCAGGAGAGAAAGTGGATTACTTTCATCACTGATAAAGCAAACAATGCAAAGTCTCACTGTCAGAAGGAGTAAATGTGCCTGTGCTTTCCTCATCCTCATTTTTCAAACCACTAACAATGTCAGTCATTCTGAACACCAAGATTACAAATAGCAAAAGGACTGTTTATTCAAAAAATCTGAAAATGGCGTAGAAATGGGAAGTCTTGCATTTATACTAGTAATCCCTCACCTCTTAACAACACTCATCTGTTAGGGAGACAGAAGTGTTGTAACATCTGGCTCAGTGTGGTGAGTTTTCATCTTCAATTGGGAGGGCTGATGTCATGTAAGGAACAGAGCAGCACACTAACTGCTGCAAATGAGAGGCAGCAGCAGTGCTTATCCTGGGAGCTGGGGCTCAGGGATCAGCTGAATGGCTGCCTACAGCCCTCATGTGTTGATTCTGGCCCATTAACCATCCTATTAATCTTCAAAAAGCTTTAAGGCATGAGTGGTTTGGAGAGTGAACGTAGGTGAGAATTTGCAGGTGTCATTCACACAAAACAGCCATCTTCCACACTCTTTTCATCAAACAGCTTTCCCAGTCTTCCAAAGCACAGAAGGAAATTCTTTTCTCCACCTTTTACCCTGTCTGAAATTTCTGAGAACATCGAGATTTTTAACATTTTGCAACGTGGCAATGCAAGCATAAAGGACCAGTAAGAATCAGAAGGACATTTGTTTCGGAAAATTTATACACTTCATTCAACCCACATCCTTTAACTTTCAGTTTTTGAGTGTCACCACAATATATACTGCTGCATGAGTCATCTCAATGCTGTATCAACCAACATTTCAATTCTCTCATATTCCATTCTATTCTTTTGGGAAAGAGCAGTACAGAAGAACAGAGCAATTTTAGTCAATTTAAAGTTTGTGCTATGCTTGACACCTGACTTCACTTTAGTAACACCTGCCTGAAGAATAATTAGCAGGCCACTTTTAAAGAAAGAACTTCCATACACCACAGATGGCATTTTTCATACCAGACAGGCAACGATGTATGTTGGAAGTGAGCCAAACTGTCTGCAAAAACTGTGAGAAATTCAAGACAGACATCTGAATGGAAGGAAAGTTTTACCTTCCTCACCACCCCTACCCCCCACACCATTTGGGAACATCTGTTCAAACCTACCTTTCTGTATAATACACTTTATTTTTCTTATCTACTAATACCACAAATTGCAGAATGAAAGCAGCATAGCAAGATTCTTTCATATTGCTTGTGAAACGTACAATTTAATAACATAATGTGATGATTTGCCAGCTATACAAATCCTGCATTATGACTCCTGTTAGAAGCAAAACCAGAATTTTCATAACCCCGTAATATGGGGTTCTCAACTCACATTTCAATAAAGTGGTCCTAATTTTCACTGTGTACTCAAAACTTTGTTGAAATCAGGATACTGTGTGTCATAATGGAGGCACAAAGTCAGCAGTCACTTTGGAAATTATTGGCTAATGTCTTAATCCTGGACTGTTCACTGATTTGTATGAACTTTTGTGTGTACTTTGGGCTAAGTCCAAATCCTTGTGAAATCAATCGTAATCTTTCCATTGCCATCTATAGGCTTTAGATGAGGTCCTTTGCTGCCTTAGGAGAACCTTTACTTCTTTCTTGCAAAAATATTCCATATAAAAGGAATCCTGAGATCTCATAATTATATTGTCATCAGGATCAAATGTCTTACACAAATATGCTAAAATTAGAAAAGTGACAACTCTATGTTGTACTTTGTATCACTTATGGAAGAAAAGTTGTGTATTTTAGTTCCATAGTTCCAGCAAATAGGTATCTACACAAGAATTACAGAAATGTGTATACAGAATTATTTACAATGTGTTGTAATTTCTCATTTTGGGGCTTTTTTTCTCCCTGGTAGGTTTTACTCCCTTAAATGCATTTCTGTGGTGATTTCATAAAATTTTTCTAAGCGCACTTTTCAAGATATATTTTTAATTTGGGAAAATGCCCATTTCAGTATTTTCTCAGCTGTGCATGTGACTTTTTTGGCAAATAATGTGGTAAGTATTCAGAATAGACATATTTCTAAAAACTCTGAAGTCCATAAGCAACCATAAGTTACATATACAGTGTCCATATGTTCATGGTGACGATAGGGATGAGAATGCATCCCCAAATACTAAACTATTCCTACAGATATCTGCCACATTAATTACTTCATATTGTTTTGGAACATGCTTTTACAGTACAAATTTCCTTATATTATTGTGTGGTTATGAGACAATAAATTCCTACAGAAAACAATTCTAGTGATGTTTACTTAAAGGATGAGTGAATCTCATGAATTTATTGGTCACCAATGTCAATAACATTTCACAAAATTTCTCTTAATGAATACTAAAGTTTTAAAATTTGCCAAAAAATAATCAAAGCATTAGCAGAAAAGTACTTGTGTCCAAATTTTTCCTTTCTTGAGAGATGTCAATCTGTGAGCTAGTAATCTTATTCTGTTAGACAACAGAATTAAATATTTGAGTTTGAGTATATAAACTTATTAAACATAATACACAAAGATTTTTAAAATTTTTAGTTCACATATTCCAAACAAGAATTTAAAAAGTCATTTATGGAAAGAACAGGAATGTGGCAACACACTTTATTCTTGCTAAT
Source organism: Hypocryptadius cinnamomeus (assembly GCA_013400635.1). Lineage (NCBI taxonomy): Eukaryota > Metazoa > Chordata > Aves > Passeriformes > Zosteropidae > Hypocryptadius > Hypocryptadius cinnamomeus. The sequence continues at coordinate 10,953 of VYZP01018110.1, read as the reverse complement.
TAGTCCTCTGAACAGAACTAGAAATATTTTAATAATTATTTAGTATCCTGAAACACGTTCTTACACCTTATCTTAACTATATTGTTCAATTCTTCTTTGAAGAACCACATATTTGCTCTTTTATTGTGAATCCAGTTAAGGGTAGGAGTGAGGGTTGCAAGAGTTGCAATAGGTTGTCATAGAAGGCACTCAAGGGAAAAATAATATTTTAAAAGAAAGGACTGTCGCAGGACATTTACTAGAGACCTGAATCTAATCCCACAAGGCCTACTTGGCCTGTCATACAAGTGGCCAGTACAAATTTCTTGATTGCCCTTTTAAAACCTTTGGAGTTTTCCTAAAGAAAAAACCTGGGGAGGAAAAAAAAAAAAAGGAACTATGGTAATTACCTACTATGGTGACTATTTAACAAACTCTTCATTTACAGTGCTTTGTTTATTTGTTTATTGGCTCTGTTTATTGATCTCAACCAAGTCTACTGTTCAGGTAATAGTCTTGCATGCACAACTTGGACAGAGGTAACAAAGGGCTAAGAAACTGCTAAAACATTTGCAGTTTTTACAGATGAATGTGATAACCTCTTATTATGCCATAAGGAGGCCCTGACTAACAGCTAACAGCCAGGGGCCTTAAATTACATTGAAACTGATTCCTACACCACAGCTCTCAGCTGTGAATGATGCCAAAAGACCATGGGCTTAAAATTAAAATGGAAAGAAATATATAAAAGCAAATGAGCTGCAGTGAGTCATTATTAATCTGAGGTTATTGTGTCCATCGCTACTAAAGCCCTATGCCAGTTACTGCCAGTTATCTGTTACGTTGCCTTTTTAAAATGAATATAGGTTGTGTACCGAATTTTCCTTTTCAATCCACACACATTACATAATGATATTAAATTACAGTTCATAGTTAAATGTTATTCTCTAAAATTTCTTGAATCTTGTAGTTGATCTTAAATACTGCATGTACTTTCTTAAATACAAGCTCACCCAAGAGACGCCAAATGACTGAAGCCAGGAAATTCTAAGTGAAGGCTCAAACTGACATTTTGTCCCTAATATCCCTTATATGTCTCCTCATAGCTACTAAGAGTGCATGTTCTAATAGTGCTTCTTTCTTTATTTGTACAAATAATATTATTGCAGCAGTCAGAACTTTCACTTAAGAAAGCAGGAAACATAAACTAAAATTTGGCCTATGGTAGAAAGATATAGGTATAGAGTCTCTTCTTGTGCTTCTTTTTTCTGACTACTTTTGGATCCAGTGAGAAGTCAAGAAGAGATACTACTTTCAGCATGTGGCTAACTAAGTTCAGCCACCTTGCAATGGTATTACTTTAACAATATCTCAATATCTAAAATAATGAAGCTAAAATAAACAAAATAATGAAATAAAAAACCAGCAGTCATCAAGGAAGAGAAAGAAACCCTGCAATTAATGTGTAGCTTTGTATCTGAGGAAAAATAATTCTTATCATCCATCATGCTGAAAATTAAACTGTCTTTTTACAGTCAATTGTATTTTCTGTGTATATTTCCTGAGTACATTTTTATGTCTGGCTCAAAGACACACCAGCCAAAAATCAAAGAAAGGTTGACTCTGGAGAAATATGCCATCAAAACTATGGTACCTCAAAATCCTCGTTATTCATCAGAAGCCAAATTCATTGACAACAACTCATGAAAAGTGACTATCCACTATTTAATAACAGTAAATAATAAAGATAAACCAACCTGACTAGGTTTCATCACATTTATATTTCACTCTATAACCAAGTGCTTGCACAACTTCGGGCAAGTCACAATCTTAGGGGTTGATTTTGTCCATGTGTTAAATAGTAAAGTCTTAGCTCTACCACATGGCTAGACTGGTAGAAGACTTAACAATCTGCAGACAGATATAAAACAACAAAGATAAAACAAACCCTTAAGTTATAGTTCAAAAGCCCTTAACCTATCTGTTTTCAGTAACAAAATTGTGCTACAACTTTGGTACAAAGTCATGGCATCTTACCACACGTGGTTGATCCCAGGAGCTTCCATAAGAGAGTTTTTGGGTAATTGAAGTGTTCAGAAGAAGACAAGACACCATCTGCATTGATGAGTCCTGAGCAGACCTGCCGTTCTGCAAAGAGGCGCTAAAGCATGGGGCATTTGTTGCTGCTCTATGTGGCTTGAATATGAGCTAGCTGAGACCTGGAAGAAGCATGTCTGTGTTTCTGTGGGGCTGAGCATGCAAGGAAGTTCCTTCAGGAACATAGCAGGAAGATCACTGTGCCTTCATAGGTTCAACTGCTGCCATTGTAGGATCTCTGCACCACAGTGTGCGCACCAATGGTGCACCAGCAAACAGTTGTTAAATGCCGACAGAGGTCTTTAAGTAATCTGAGAAATTAGAGTTAGCAATTACAGCCATTTTCAAAGTCTGAATTGCTTTTAAAACAGAGGAAATGTTACATTTTTATTAGTTGTCTTTTTGTTCTGAAATATAAAATTACATTATTTGGTCCTTTGTTTCATGTTCATTCAATTACCTAAAGAAAAAACCCACCTCCTAGCATTGTAAATCTACTTGCACCATTCTCTCTCTTCAATTTGTGCTCTAAATTTCAGCAGGTTCAGTTAAAACTAGGAAAATGGAAAAATACTATCTTTCTCAATAGGAAAAGCTGGCTGCTTCCCCACGGCAAGTAACCCAGTCCAATCCCTGTGCCACTAAGAGAGTAACACACCTCGCAAAATGCCTTGGGCTAGGAACACATTGGTGCATTTCAGGTAATGTAAATAAAGCACTTCCATTTGTTTTGTAAAGTGTCAGCTCAAACTTGGTTGATCTGTTTTCAGATGCAGTTGTAATTTTTTCATGAATGACAGCAATAAACAATTCTGCAAACCTTGAAAGGTATTTTTGGCCAACACTACTTGGAAGACATCTTCTCTTCCCTTTACTAGCAAAGCAAGTCACATTATATTTGACTAAATCTCTGTGATTAAGAAGTGTTATTTGAAAATTAAAGATACTTATTTTCAACTTTCCATTGTAATTTGTCATTTTGAAATGTAGTTATATTTCATTTAAGGGGGAGGAAAAACAGCCAAGAGTAAAAAGCTTTAGTATGAATCACTGTAAATTTTTTCTGTTCTGATAATCCCTGCAAAACCCAAAAACCTTTCCCATCCAGACATAAAATCAAAAATATAAGTGTTCACAATAGTTAGCTTACTTCTCTTATCCCATTCCTGTTCTCAGCACTTTTGTGTGACAAAGGCATTTGAAAAAGAACTGAGAAAAAATGCAAAGCCCCTTAAGTGCTGAAATCAATAAAATGCTCTGAAGTCTTTTAAGAAATTAATTACCGTTGCTTGGATATTTTAAACTAAAATGGTCAAGACAAAAATTAATTTATAAGAAAGATCAAACTTACAGTGGAAAGGATTTCGAAAATGGACAGAAATTTCTTGATTGCATTTAATTTTCATGGTGCCTTACTGCTCCACATAGCAGAGTTTCAGTGAATGCTCACAAGTACCTGCTAGTATGTGCACTTTTCTTGCTCCCTCTTTTTTTCACCCACATCCTTCTATCATACTACCCAGTCCAATTAATCTCTGAATTTTTGGGGAGATGCTTTGAGGTTTTTCTATTGAACAACTTTATTGAACAAAGGCATGATTAATATAAGTATGCATCCCTTCATTATATTTATTCCCTTTCATCCACTTCAACAAATTCTACAAAATAACCCTTTATATTTGCTCTAAATCTGGAAAAATGGTGGAACAGAGTCTTGTTGGTTTTGGCTGAAGACATCATTAGCTGCTAGTTAAATTTTTCCTGCTAAAGGAAAGAGTTTCCCAAATGGATCAAGGTGGAAGGTTTGTCCAGGATTAAAAGCCTACATTTGAAAACAGCTTTGTGTTGTCCCCAGACAAAGTTCCAAAAGACACAAAAAGGGCCAGATCTGCTTAGGCAAATATCACTTTTAGAGTCCTATGAAATCACTGTGGAGAAACCAGAGTTATTTAAAAAGGATTATTTATTAAACATATTTCTTTACAAAGTACAATCAATAGTTTGCATTAAAATTTGGAGTTTGGTATTTGCCTGTATGTACACAAAAGCTTATAACAGAAAATATGTCTTGATTTTACACATGGGACACAATATAGAGTTACCTTCATATTTTAATTCCTACCAACATAAGCAGTTGATAATAGCTTTCAGTTTATCTGCTGTTTTTTCAAACTGAACATGAAGCAACAACATTTCTGCAGAGTTTCAGCATTTATCAATGTACTCAATTATGACAAAGTAGAGATGAATAATCCTTTGGACAGTTTCCACTGAGCATGAGTGGAACATGACATTTTTGGCAGGTTACTGGACTATCCTTATGATTGTAAAAATCAATTTTGCAGTTATAAGATAGGAAGAATTGAGGAGCTAGGTAAATTTAATAATACCCTATTAGCAGCAGTTGATAGTAAATGCAACATAAGGTTTGTTTTGTCTGTCATACAAGGATGTGTCCTAGCAGACACTATTGTATTGTTCTCTACTTGAACAAAAGTATCTGCATGTATTGTATGTCTTTGGTAAAACAAAACAAAGATATAGAGACAAAAAGCCATTTATTGTCATGAGTGACTATTGCCATCAGCTAATATGAATGCATTGCTAAAAATTAGTGAAGACAGGAAAATGCTGTAAGGTAAATATATACAGAGTTAAAATACATTTCTTATCCACTAGATAGTGATTTTGTGGCACTGTGGTTTTCAGAATATAACGTCTTTGAGAGCAATGTAATTTTCAGTGCAAGCTTAAGCAAAAATACCTGCCCACTGTCATAAAAATGACAAACAAAACTGGAATGTTCAAAAGTAAGTTTGTCTTCCACTTCTCCACTCTTGAGGCACCTTTAAGACATGGCACTTACTGTAAACCATCTAAGAATCAAGAAAAGCAGACACAATAAGCCTGAATTTTCCATAACAACTTTAAAGATCACTGCCAGAGTCACTTGCATAAGTAAACGATGCCTGTGTAAGGCTTGCCGGCAAAGCATCTTTCCTGAGAACGGAGCTGGGACACTCTCTGTGTATCATAAGTGTGCGTGCTCAGAGCTGTGGTCGCTGTCGTGGCTGTCGTCGTTGGCTAGTGAGTCCCCCGTGTGCTGGAGCCCGGCGGCGCCGATGCCGGAGAGCTCAGAGGGGAGCAGTGTGCCCTTTTTCACATTCACCAGTTCCTTCTCCCGGGCTGCTGCCCCTTGCTGACCCCCTTTTACACGCTTCCACTTCATCCGTCTGTTCTGGAACCAAACTTTTACCTTCACAGAAGAAAGACAAAACGAGAAAATAAAGATGGGGTCACTGGAGGTAAAAATGAACTTTCTACTTGTAGCGCAGAACTCGGGGATTGTATTTTCCTAATGTGCCTTTCTATCTGGATGGTAAAGAGCTTAGCAAGCTTTCCCTGAAGACCAGGCAATTCAGTTTTGGATAGGATGTGAACAATGGGGATAATGACTGCAAAGGAGGAAAAGAGGTTACTCTTAAGAAGACAGCAGGGCTATCTGCTACAGACAGTTCTGTAGGAACATCTCCGAGCCCTTTAGAAAACATTAAAAAGATCACATACCCTTGAAAAATGTATTAATGCCATTTGTCAGAGAGAGAAACAAAGTAAACATGTTTCCCATCAAGGGACTGTGCAAAAGAGCATACATTTTGAGTAACAGAGAACCCTTCATCAGAGGGTAGTTACTCTGCAAAACAACTTGCCTGAAATTTGGCATTGCTTTCTTCTTTGTTTTTGTAAGCTGGTGATGAGTTTCAGGTGCAGCACTTTAAAGGTGCCTTTTTTTTTAAACATGCTGAAGCATCTGAAAGACCATTTCTTACTATGAGAGCTTAAGACTTCCCTGTCCATTTCACAAATGTATTCAAATTATTCTAGTCAACTGATCCTTTATTCTGCTGCATTTAACCATAGACCCTGATGAAATTTTTTAGACAAATAAATACCCCCAAAGTCAGAAGGCAAGGCATTTATAAATTGAGTCAAAATTAGCAAATAATTTCAGATAAGAATGAAAAAGAAATTCATAACATGGAAGACTAAAAATGTATCTGTGTTTAAGTCATATTAAACCCCAAGATTTTACACCAGCTGAAACTCATTTCCGCTCCTCCCCATCTCTGTATGGAAATATATGAGAGAAAAGTGAACCTAAATTATTTGCGCTGCAAACCACAATATTTTTCAATAGCCAAAAGAAAAGTAAAGGAAAAAAAAAGATGTGCATAGCAGCTGTCAAATATATTAGACCAGATTAAAGGCTGATTCAAGATCAGCTTCAAGTACTGTCACTGAGAACAGTATGAATGGAATATTGTTCAGTTTGATTCATTTAGAGTTAATGTTGCTGAAAAATCTCGTGTGTGTGTGTGTGTGCGTGTGTGCAGCTCTTCAGATGAAGGTTCCACAGAAAAATAAACAATGCCCGCAACATTTAACTTGGAAAAAAAACAAGAAAGCTTGCAATTCTGGTATATCCTCTGCTGTGTTTAGCAGAATGTGTTTGAGAGTTTTAAAAGAATCAGCAAGCAACAGGCACAGCAGGACATATTGTACAACATGAGTAATAGAGCCACAAAAATGCTGTTTTGCTGAATCTGTCTTACACATCCAGGAAACCTCACAGTTTTTAACCTTTACTATTGCTTTGAATTTTACATTAAAATTTTACTACAATTGAACTGATAGATAGCGTCACTATCTTTGTATATGTATATAGGAAGGAAGAGAGGTTATTTATTTTTTTAATGCTCTATATTCCTGTTAAATCCAAAGTGAGCCGTTAAAGCAAATCACTTGGGAACAGAGAAAAATGATTCCAGGTTAGTTAAGAGCCTTGAAGCAGAGCACATCTTTTCCTCTAGTCAACTCATCAGAGCCAAAAAAATCTAGCTTGCCAAGTGAAAAAAAGTGTAAAAGGGAAGGTATTTATTACTGGCTGCTGTGATATTGGAAATTATCATACTCAGAACTGGTATCAGAAGTGTCCATGGAAACAACGTCTTCAAAAGGGTACAGCATTGGCAGCTTTTTGGGAGAAATGATAATGTTATTTTGTTTCATTTTTAGGGGTTTTTTGAACAGTGAAGTTTCCCTTGCAAAAGGCACTGCTCTACTTGTACCAGATAGTGCAGTAGATGCAACTGCAATCATTAGCTGAACATCAAAAATAATATACTTTGGATTGGACCTATTATCACAGGATATTATCACACTTCTTATGAAATAAGGGCCAAGATAATTTTCTTTGGTAAGAAGAAATTACAGGATTGGAGTAATTTTTAAAAGGTCTAAGCAATTCTCTGGATATTTTTATGTCCTTGAACATTCACAGAATAATTCACATGACTCAAAGCCTAGAACAGAGTAATCATGTATAGAAAACATGGTTTCAAGAAAAATGACAATGGTGCATTTGAAGTAAAAGTTTCAGTGCACAGCCTGGATACAACCTACTTTAACCTACTGGAATAAGAGACATCCAGGCCTTCTGGATGTGGTCAGTTCATTTGTGGATACTTGAGAAACTGAAGCTAATACTCCTATGACTAGTCAGACACTGTGCTTCGTGGAACAGGAGTGAACAGGATGACTACTGCCTGGCTTCTGTTACAGGTGCTCATTTCTGTTCTCCCACAGACAAAACTAATTCTCACATCTGCTAAGCTGACATTTTTTGACTGTTTTCTACTGTAATTTAATAAATTATTCTGGTTTTCATTTTTTTTGACAATACATTTTGGTTCTGCTTGTTATAATTCAGGCCACTTTGACAACAGCAGAGTGGAGAGGAGTCTGTCTCCTTGAGCATTAAATCCAAAAGATTGACCCCAGCTTCCAGGTAATGAGTAACTGAATCCAGGCTGGGGAGTACTTCTTCATTCAGATCACCAACCTTCAGATCAGCTCATAAGATCATGCCTTAAAGTGCCTCCATTAGGGATTAGTAGGGGCCAGTGTCTGCATATTAGTTGATATAAATCAGTTAAAGGAGGATGACTTCCTTTTTCAAGAGTGAGTATGAGATACAATTGCATATTCCTCCAAGGATCCAGCATGCAACGCTATGTCTGCATGTGACCCATTGTATGGGAAACATGACATTTGGGGAAAGTTGGGAGGAAATTGCTCCAGCTACCTTTGCATGCATTCTCTTGAGTGTAGAAGGAAGAAGGTAACCCTGACAATCTCGTGGCAGGAAATATACTACTGATGATCATATAGCCTTCCCATAAAGAGAAAATGGTAACAATGTTAAAAAGGGGGGAAAAAAAGGCTTTTTTGTTCATTATTTTAAATAAACTGCATCTGATTTACTTACAGAATATAAAATAAGCAGTTGCCTTTTTGGTATGTGAAAGATTATTCTCAAAAGCTAGAAATCATTTATAGTCAAGTTTATAATTGAAAATATTGTGAGTTTATTTTGATGCCATTTGCTGTGTTAATGTACAACAGGGTTCTTATATAAGGGAATGCATTATGCATATACAAAATATCTTTTACTGTCTATTTCTTTATGTCCTCCATTATGAAATACTGAAGTCCACTTTTGATCTGATCCAAAGTACACTAATGTCAATGTGAGTTTTTTTCATACAGCTCAATAGACTCTAAACGAAGACCTTAATGCTCATGTGCTAATAATATGAGACAGGTACTTCACTTGTTATTTCCTCTAGAGATCAAATTTAGATATTGGAATTCTGAACTTCCTTTGGAGCTGAAGGTCAGTTATAGAGGGTATAATTGTTACTGATATGTGATCCATCTATATTTTAGTAGTCGAAAGGAAGTGAAGCAAACTTTGTGTGAAGTAATTCAGAGCATCAGTTTATCTTGGTTCATGGAATCTTTAAGCATCTCATTTAATCTTTCAGGTCTTGCATAAAACATGAATCAAAACAAAACACCCTGAGAAACATAAAGGCGAGAGGACAAAGAAAGAAGATAGAAAATAAAATAATTAGAATAGAACAGAATAGAATAGAATAGATCAAGAGTGACAGAGAGTGACTGAATGACTGAAAGAAAAATCAAGAAAAATTGAAATAAAAATAGAGAGAAAAAATCTTTACTGAAGTGAACTTCAAAAACTTTTGAAATTTCCCCCAGTGAAAGTAGTAGTGACATTCACAACTTTTGCAAAAAATTATATCCTTAAAGAAGTTTAAAGGTCTACTGTGACAAACTTAATAAGATTTACAAAGCTTTTAATGATATTTTTCAAGGCTAAGTTAGCTCCAGCAGGATCTGAGCATGCTCACCACCTCCCAGAATCAAGTCCTGATTGCCTACTGTTTATTGAAATGCACTCCCTTGTCTCCACCCTTTGACTAGCACAACTTGACTGTATAGAGCAAGCATGTGTATGAACAGAAAACAAAGGAAGTGGCGGGAAATGAGCTGTATTAAAGATGATGGTAGCACTAACAGCTGTTTCTAAATCAGCACTTATGAGCCAGTCTATTGAGCACATCTGCTTACTGGCACGAAAGCCCTGTTTCTTTTCCCTTAGTCAACAAGTTGTTTAGCATCTGCATCTCCACATCTGATGATTAGACTCTTACTTTAGATATGAGTAAATTATTTCTCATCGCGTATCTCCTGATCTACAAGATAAATGTTTTTTCTGTGACCAATTTATTTTAAGGTCTGCTCTGTAGGAATCATACGAGGGGAGTCAAAACAATGAGGTTGACATTGTTACTGTCTACATTGCCAAAATAATTATTACATACTTATGATATATAAGTCCTTAGTAGTCTTAAAGGCCACATGATGGGCTGTGTTGCATGTGTATCTTTAATAAAACTTCCTTATGTGGACATCAACAAATCCTTTTGATTAAAAATGTAAATATTTCCTAAATTTCTGATTTAATGCTGCTTCTTCAGCAGAGCCTTTCAGTCATGTTAACTTTAAGAATAATTGAATGAAAAAGTAATGACTGAATTCAAACTATCTTAGTTCTACTATCGTCTCCCTATCTTCTTTTAGGAAAAAATACTTTCTCATTATAAAAGCTATTTTCTGGAAATGAAAAATTCTTTCCTAAAATCCAGTTTTCTATTCCAGGTTTTAGTGGCATGAGTCCCAAACAAGATTAAAATTTGAGGCCTGATATCTAGAGAGCCTTAAAAATTAGAAACGAGTGCTGTGCCAGTTGTAACTACTCTTTTGCTTTAAGGGATCCATATTTCTAAACAAGAGTCTTTGCAGTCAGTATCCTAAATTCCATGTTTTAATATACCTAAGTGATATGTCATGAAGACCAAAACATCAAGCCTTTAAAGCATTCTGCCTCAATCAGCCACTGTCCATTTAACTTTGCTTTTATTATTTTTAAATCTTTCCATTTACTTTCCTCTGATACAGACAAACATATGAATAACAAAAATAACTCTGAGTTTTTGAAATTAGAAAAAAAATTAAGTTTACTTCTAAACCTTCTTTGGCCTTGAAAACATTCCTATTATTTTTAGATAGTACATTTATGCTGCCAAACTCTAAGGAAAGTCAAACTCCTGAAATTTACAGAAATTCCTAGTGTTATACATCTGAAGCTTGCCTTTTTTGCATGCATACAGATAATATTTTCATGATAGTTTATTCAGAAACTTATAGAAGTAAATAGAAGTGTACAACCTATGAATAAATGTAAAAGCTCGTAGAATCTAACTTGAAGGAATTCCATTTTCTATTCCAAAGAAATTCTCATAAAAATCTCAAATATATTTTAGAGATTAAAACTAATTTAAATAAATCTTAGTATTAAATGTCTTCTTAGTTATTATAAAATATTTCCAAAATCCATCACTTGAAGAAAATTGACTTATCTTTGGAAATTAAGGAGTGGTACCAGAACCT
>VYZP01018108.1:0-18981 GCA_013400635.1 Hypocryptadius cinnamomeus | reverse complement strand
GTGACTCTCTCCTGAGTCCCAACACAGCTTGCAACTGATTGGCCATTGGGTCAAAATAATTCACACCAGAAACCCAATGAAACAATCACCTGTTGGTAAACCATCTCCAACCACATTCCAAAGGAGCAAAACACAGGAGAAGCAAATGAGATAATTATTGTTTTCCTTTTTCTCTGAGGCTTCTCAGCTTCCCAGGAGAAAAATCCTGGGCAAAGGGATTTTTCAGAAAATATGAATGTGACACCTTCTCTGTGTGCTTTTGGGGCAGTTTTAGGCTGTTTGACTGAGGCTGTGCTTGCGCCCAGCTATCCAATTCCTTCTGAGTCTCCCTGGCATTATGCAGCCCTCTCACCGTGTCCTGCAGCTCAATCACCTGCAGCAGGAGGTCCTCCACTGGGCACACCTTTCACAGTCAGGTCTGCTGACTGTCCCTGTGCCAGGAGGAGGTCTTGGCACCTCTGCAGCCTGAGGTCTGCATGGCAGACTCTCCCTTCAGCAGCTCCCTCTGGGTGCTGGCATTGGCCACCACCAGCATAGGTGGTCCAGATCCCCCAGCCATTGCTGCAGCCTGTGCTCCCAGACAAGCGAAAGCCAGTGGAAGTTTGGAAGAAGATGTGGTGGTTTTTGTTAAATTAATCTGCAGTCATTCGTATTTGTGTCATTAAAGAGAGGGTGTAAAATCCCCTAAACTAGCAAAAGATTTGTTAATGATGTAATTGTCATCAGGATCTGGTTCATAGCACACAGCAAATGCTTCACAAAGCAATGAAACAACAGGGACAATATGGGACCTTTCGTGCAATGAATCATAATGGTATTGATCACTGCAGTAATTTATCATACTTGCCTTGCTCCTGGCATTTGCTCCTCGATGGATTCTGTTGGCAAAAACAATATACTGTTTACTTGTTATCATGGAAATGTGCAGAAAATCTAATTGGTATAAAATGCAGCACATTCTTGTGTTCAAAGCCATGCAAAACAGAAAGACCACAAATAGAATAAAGTAATTTGTTTCATGGATATCCAGGAGAGGAAGTATCCCTGCAGTTTACTCTAGTAAGTTAAAAAATATAAATTACTAGCCGTAGAAACAAACTACAAAATAACTAAGACGAGAGAAAAAAATTGCAGCTCCTCTTATAAAAAAGGTACAGTTAATGATTTACTTGCTGTGAATTGATTTTAAAATGTCCATATTTCTTCTCTTTTCTATCTTCTGACAGAGTTACCTTCATAATGACTCTTCACATGGACTTAAATTTCAGGTTTGATAGATCCAAAGCTCTTTTAAGTGGCAATAGTTTTCTTTGTACTTCAAAGAGGATATGTGTACAGGGGGGTACTGTATGAATTTATAAAGAAGAATAAAGCAAGACCTAAAATATATCAAAACATAAACAAGTAAACCATGGACTAGGTTTTAAAGAAGAGGTTAGTAGCTGAAAAAATTTAAGAAATTATATCATTGCTTTCTGTCTTTTATAAAAAAACAATTCCATCTTCCAGAATTTTAGGGACTAATACAATAGAAATACAGGGTTGTTACCAACTGAGAATACAGTGGCTGCAGCAGTCACTGTGCCATTGTCCCTGTGACATATGAAAGGATGTTTGACAGGTGTGTCTATTCAAGAATCATGTTCCTGTTCATTTTTCAGTAGAATGGTAATTTTTTATCATTTTGAATGCTGGAAATAATTACTACCTAAACTATTTGTAGATATAACCTTGTTGAGCTATGCACTTTAGGAAAAAAAAAAATCTTGTCGTGGTTTACCTCCATTTCCTTTGAGTACTGAACTATGTTGAGAATAGTAGGCCTTAGGAGCAACTTAGTCTGTTGCTCCTTTAACAGACTTTGATAAAAACAGGTTTTCTTAATATTTAATGAACACTTACTTTCTTGCTACTTTTTCCTTTAAGTAAAATTACATGTCTCATGTACTGTTTGTATCTTTTTTGCTCTTTTGATTCAGCTTCTTCTCAGTTATTTGTGTTTCATGATTTCTGATCTTGCCTGTGGTTCTGCAACTTTTATTTTGTAGGGCAGAAACAACCATCACTAGGAAAAAACACCAGTAGTTTTCCACACCTTGAGCTTACAAAGGAAAAGGATTTTAAAAACTTCAAAAAGCAACCAATCAACCCTCAATGAAAAAACCCTGAATGCTTGTAAAAGGTGGATTTGGAGTTCATGAACACTATCCAGTATAACTGTTGGCTGAGTACTGATGATATGACTGAGAAGTTCATTGGCACATTCTCACAGTACATCCAGGTACTTGCAATAGTTAACATTGTGCTAAAAATAAACCCTCAAACTTTGTTATAACAGTGCTGACATGATTTACCAAGACAGCTCTGGCATTCTGCATGGGGTAAGTGCAGGCATATCTTTGAACTCTGGTCACAGCCTAGTAGGAAAGCCTACCAGAGTACTTTCTTGGTTTTCTTATTCCTGCTTTTCTAAGAGGAGCAAGAAATCCATAGCCTGATTCTGTTGTGCCTCCTAAGTTTACCTTCCTCTTTACTTTTTAATTGCCTCTTGTAACTATTGCCTTTTATGATACTGTCTCTCTTCTCATCTTTGAGAAGTAGTGAGAAAGGAAGGCAAACTCTTTTATCAGAAGTGGCAGGCTGTTAACTCATTCTTTCTGCAGTGAGAGAGGCTGTTTGCTGTAAGTGTTTCTGCAGGGCTCATGCTGTGCCCCGAAGGTGTGGGTATGTTCCCAGCTCATCTTCCCCTGCCCTTCTCTCAGCCTTGCTTACACGTGATGCTTCCCATGTGCATTGCCATGCAGACAGGTGGGAAATGCCCTGAGGGAAGTGTTTCCCTCTGTCTTGCTTTATGAAATGCACAGGACATTTCTGGATGCTTTTTGTAAACAACAAGAATTATTACTGGTGTATAACTTTAGGACACAGACTCTGATCACTTACCATTCACTTTCAGTACATTTATTATCTATCTGATAGATGAACAGGATTTCCACAGGAATCTATCAAACCATGAAGATTTGGTCTTATTCTTATCAAAATAAGGCTTGGTGCGGGCATCAAATGGTGCAGGATCAGGCAATACAGCCTTTGAAGCGTTCTCTAGCACTGTATTTGAGCTGAGTGAAATACTTAGATTTATAAAACTCAGTAAGCAAATACTCTATAAAAACAAAAAGCACAAGGCTCAGTCCTGCAAGGATTTGCGAGCTGTGGTTTTGATCCAACAAAGCACAGAAGTATGTATTTAGCTTTAAGATATTTATGCCGCAGGGTATTCCTATGCACTTTAAGTTAAATACCTGTTTAAGTGCTTTACTGGCCAGAGCATTTTTGGCATCTTTTGAGGCTGAGTTCTTACGTAAGACTTCCCTCTGAGATCTCAAAGCATTTCACAAAACCCACTAAAGATGATTCTTCAAAATAATAAGGTAAAATACTGTTGTAGGACAGAATATTGTATTGTTCCCCTGAGTCAGTACAAGATTCCTATCCATAACTACCTTTCCTAGCTTTCTAAATTTGTGATACAAAAATATTGTCCACTTTTGCTTCATTTACTAAAAAATACCCTTCTCCAGTAAACAGTGAAATGAATGAGTCATGTAAGAAAGGCAGGTTTTAAAGTAAGCTACAATGATGAAAATCCCTAGCTACAGGGGTTTTGGGGTGTGTTTTGTTTTCTCATGAGAGGATGCAGAGGAATAGGATTTATTTCTTTAACTGCGAAGAACTGAAAACAGTAATAAGATAAACTAAAGACAGTTTATAACAGAGGCAGTAAAGTGCCTTAAGAGAAATGACAAGGAACTGAATAAAATGTCCTCAGGTGCATCAGGCAGAGCATCACCACCAGGTCAAGGGAGGGGATTCTCCCACTCTGGTTTGCCATGGTGCAGCCTCACAGTAGTATGTGTTAATACTGCACATCAATCTCACTCTAGATAAGTATGTTATAACAACATCAAAAGACCCTATCTAATTTCTTTGTGCAAGCAGTTCAAATGCATACAGAGAGTTAAAATGTATTTTAAAAAGACTCTGCAGCACATATGCCCAAGAAAAAAAAAATATAATTTTTCCTCCTTTCCTAGAAGGCATCCCTCCCTACTAGTAGGAGTGCCTACTGGACTAGCTGTTTGCCTGAAAAGGTCTGTTCACCTCAGGACACAGAACTTAAATTTCTGAGTTGTCACCTCTGAATGACACCAAGGCAATCACTTGTCCTCTCATATATGCAACACAAATTTCCATCCTGACCCAAACTGTTAGAGCAGTGATAGAAGAATCTTGCCCTGTTCAGTTCAGCCAGACTTTGAAATCTGTGAATTCTCAAGGCCACCTAATGTTCCCTAGTTCTTCTGTCCCCTTCCCTCAGGACTCTGTGTAGCCTCCGAACAGAGAAGAGGAGGAGGAGTCTTTGCCCTCCATTCATGTGGCCCTCAGCTGAAATCACCTCCCAGAGCTATATGTGAAGGGGCAGGCTGAGGATAGGAAAGGCAGCAATGGAGCATCATTGCCTGTGTCCACCTCCAGCCTCCCTCATTCTGCCACTGCAACACTCCAATATTGAAAGGCAGAACAGCTCTGCAATGCACCATTCTGGCTGTTATAGGGGGTCTTCACTGACCGTGGGGAAATCTCTCAAAGGTGTGTCAGGCAGCTACAGAAGGATTGCTTTGGTATAGGTTGCAGTAATAAAGGAGTATTGTGGCTGTTCTCCATGTCTGCTAAAGCTAGAAGAAAAAATAATTAGCTTAATTTTCAAAAATGGAGATATCAAGCAGATATGAGAGAAAACCTTCTTTTTTCTAAGGCTAACATAGAAGAAAGTGCTAAAAGGCTTCAACAGGCTTTAAGAAAGATAGTAAAATCCCCAGCCCTGGCTGATTGTGATTCAGCCAAGTATCTCTCAGAAGAGATGTAATCTTACTTGATTACTGGAGCATATAAAAGATTCATTTTAGGTCCCTTTCACTACACATTTCTGTGATTTTTATGATTTGACAAAGCAGTGGTAATTAAAACACTAGCTTTTTGCTATGATCTGCCAGATGGATCTAGTGATAAATCACATTCCCTTTGGCGTCCTTTTCTCAGCAATACAGAATTTAAATGAGAGCTGACCTAGTTTACATATCCAACATGAAAATACTTTTTCCTATTTAAAAGGTGAATCTATTTCTAATAATGTGCTATTTAATTCTGCCAACATAATTCCAATGGCTCAGTTTAAACATGGATAATATTTTTATTAGCATTTTTAACACCTCTGTCATTTTTTTCCAAAGCCAGACCATTTCCACAATACCTCTGGCATTAGCAAAATGAGGTCTTAGTTGATCCTAAAGGCTACAAGCACATGTTACTGTTTTACAATGATTGCTGTAGTTTCTCTCCTCCCTGTCTCCTTGTTCTTGCCATTCCCAGTCACTCATCTCTGCCATGAGAGATTCATGCCTCCTCGACTGCTGGGTGCTTTATAACCATATTTTGTTTGTTAAAACTTTATAGTCATGGATTAAGGTTTACATTCACATTTCACTGGACGGGCATTTATACACAAGGTGCATACATGCAGTGCTCTGGGTCATGTGCAAACAACCGGTGTAGTGAGCTGTGTGGTGGTGGCCTTCTCTTCCGCATTTAAACTTAGGTACCTTTCAGAAAACAAGTTTATTACTTGTCTTATTTTATGAGCATGTCATATTCTTTCAGCACAACACCACTTTGGATGGAAGATAACTTTATGCTGAGAAATGAGTCAATTTTTCTTTCAGGATTCTTGAAATGTAGAGATCATGCTAAAGGCATTGAAGACAGCTTGATAGAGTGTCTAGTCTGACATTATATCCACAAAATGTGCTATATTTTGATGTCCCTGATAAATCACAGTGTACTCTTTTTTTCTCTCTCTTTTTTATGAGAACACTCGTTGAACAATGCAGCTTTGGGATTTGAAGGTGAACTGCAATGAATTGAATTGAGAGTCATCCCAAGTATACGAGCCAACTGAGGGAGAAAATAAGTTTAGAATGTATTTTTATGGAAAAGGTATGAACCTTTGTTCATACTGTGGTTCTTGACTACGCACATTCACGCTGCCTCTAAAAATGCTATCATCTCAAATATTAACTTGCATAAGTATCTCCTGTTTTACACTAAGCCACTTAGATTCCTCTAACATGCTTTTCATAATTTCTCCTAACAGGTTTTAAAATCTTTCGAGTAATTTTTACCATATGTTAGGGGAGAAAGACTATATAAAACTTAACTAACATGGCAATTACATCTATTCATGTTTCTCAGCCCCTTAAGTTTGGCTATGGAGTCACAGAACCACACAGTCACCCACATGTCTGTAATCATTAAAGACTCAAAACATATGTATTGATATTTCTAGTGCAATTGACACATTCAAGAAACAGAAATTTCCAGAATTTTGTGGAAGTACAGCCAGGAATTCAGTCTGAGGCACTGTGAGGAAAAACCCAGGATGGAGGTTTGAGCTAAGCATGATGCCTCCAGGAGTCCTGGAGGCCTCTTGCAGTCTGCTCCAACACAAGCTCCATGAGATCTGACACAAATAGGCTGGCAGGAAAGAGACACTGATTTCAGGAACTTGGTGGGCATCTACTAATTGAAGCAGAAATTTTAAAGTAGATGGATCCCTGTTTCTGCTGCATGATCCCAAATCCTGCACAGGAAACTGGATGTGATCTTTGACTTTTGAAAAGGTAATACATTCTCCTCCTAGAAGCTCAGTGTGCTTTCAGCTCAGTGTGCTTCAGCATTTAAGTGATTCAGTGTGTTATTAAAGTTCTGTGTTCTTTTTTCTATACGGTAGCTAGTTCTTGAACTGAGTGAGTGAACCTCTGCATCAAACAAAAGCAGGAGACGAGAAGGAAGTACAGCTGACAGCTGTGCCACCACAGACCAAGGCAAATGAGTATTTAAGCAGAAAAAACCCACAATGGCCTAGCATTTTTTTTCTTAACAAAGTGTTCGTTTTTTTTTTTGTCTAGCAGCAGAAGGCAGATTTTGCTCCACCAAAGAGCAAGGGTGGGGCAAGAAGTAAAATAGAGATACTAGAAAAGCAGGGAGCTCGTTCACCTCCAGACTTTGCTGTCAAAAATAAATACTCTTTGGGACTTCACTTTTGTTTGCCAAAGGTAATATTTTTCCTTTTCTGTTATTATTTTTATCATCCTTTTTACTACAAGAAGTATGATCTACAGAGTCTATACTGAAAAGGATTGCATGTGTATGCTGTCCTACTGCCCCATGAGAAAGCTCCCATAGAAGTGTTGCAAGTCATTGTACTGGCAAGTTCTTTTGAGCAATTTCTGAAGGACAAAACTATTAATGTTGCATCACTTTGGCTGCCTTTCTTTATCTATTTGGGTTGTTACTTGGAAGCTATTGAGACCATCTTTTAACCAGTTGAATATAGTTTGAGATGTGCAATGAGGTATTTCTTTGTAAAAGCTGACTGAGTTTAGATAGAAAAAGGAAATGAGTAGCCTTGTTCACTTTAACTGGTACGATGTGGCATTCTTAAGCCAACAAGGTCAGCACTCCAACGTGCCACCAGACTTTTAGCAATTAATCAAATTACCACACTAGTTCAGAATGAAGGAGAAAGAAATCATGAAACTTCCGAGATTTTTAATGTAAGCAGAAAGTGCAATATTTGCTTTACATGAGCACACATGAACATACAAAGAGAATTTAGGTTGGCAAACTGACCCATTCAAAGGAATTTAAGTGTCCATCAATGGTCACTTTTCAACTGCCATCAAATCCAGTCTTAAAAGAAAAGTCATGTTTAATTATTTGCTTGCTAGGTAAATATTTGTTAAAAACTTGTGCAGTTAGGAAAACAAAATGATACCTGAAAAGAGAAAGTGTTTTCCTGAAAGGAATGACAAGCAGAGGATTTTAGATATAGTGATTTTAATTACCACTTTTCTGATGGTCAACAACTTTGAAAATAGTGAAAGACTTGCTGGGAGTGAGGGAATTGTGACATTCTTCCCTGCAAAACCACCTAACAAACCCCTGTTGATAACCTTTTCACTGCAACACACATCTTGCTTCCGTCAAAACAGAGCAGCTACAAATTACCTTCTGGGCTCATTTCCTAGGCTGTAAAGAAAAAATTAACAGAAGGGCCAGAGGATAATTTACATGTGAAGGGTTCAGGGCTGAGCTTTATTAGTTATGTTTCTAAAAGTCAGACCAAAGGTCTGACACAGGATATTCTTGATGAACTGTCCAACTTGACAGACCTGGCTCTTAGGTCCTCCAGAGAACTGAAAGATCTCATCTATGAATTTATTTATTTTCAAGTCAGACACACAGTCTCAAGGTACTTAATGTCAAAACAAATAACTATTACTTGCATTCATTGTAACTCAGCTGATACTGAGAAAAGGGAACATAAATATAAAAGTGATATTACAAGAATGTAATGTGCAATGAACCCACTTACCCAGTAAGCAATTGCTCACCCTGCAAGGGCAGTGCCTACCTTCTCACTTCCCAGTCTCCTTTCACTTCATTCCTTCTTTGCAGGGAATTTCAATCACATCTCCCCTTGAACCTTCTCTTTCCCATCTTAATGCTTGAGGAGTAGACTTTGCTGGGTGGAGCACTCTCAATTTGGGTTAGGGCAGTGGATTTTTTGCTAGTTTTTGGGTAGAAGGAACACAAATCTTGAAGCACAGGTGATTTGAGTACCCATTTGAACCAATTGAACCATTTTTCTTGCTTTCAGGATTGTTTATATACTTAATCCAATGCCTCTTGCAGCACAAACTTATGAGGACCATGATAACAACACCACTGATAGTCCTAAGCATTAGATACATGTCCCTGATACTTTTCTCTCCTTCCTTTCCTTTCACTGCTAAGTTGACTTTGATTTTCTACATGCAGAGAAGCAAAACTTATTATCATGCATCTAAAATAAGGTACCCACACACTAGACACACTAGAAAGCTCAGGAGTTGAAATCTTCTCTTCTCTGCCTATTTTTTTAGAAGCCTTGTGCTAATCACATTGATTTTGAGTTCTAATTAGTGAGCTCAATGTATTAGAAGCTGTGAATTGTCATCTGAAAGAGTCCAAATTTCCATAAAACTCATATAAAGCATTAATTATAGGTGCATCTCACTCTGAAAGGACATGACTTACATATTAAGTCCTGTACTATATAATTTCTGGTGTAAGTGTTAAAGCATTATCATTTAAGGCTTTCATAAATCTGTGCTTCCTTGAAAAGAACCAGAAAAATTTCCTAGACAAATACCTAAGATCAGTACCAATTCTTATATTCTGTAAAGTTTGTATAATCAGCACATACCAACATCTTTCTTCTGGGATATAAATACAATATATCAGCTAGAGTGCTGGGTAGGTATGTAGGTAGAAGAAGTTGAAATCTAAAAGCAAAATAATACAACCCTCACCTGAGTCAATCACAAAGTTTGTCTTGATTACCTGTCTTTTTAATTTGGTAATTAATCTAGTCTATTTATTGAATTTTAATTGTTAATTCAGTTTTCTTCTTGCAGTATTTAATCTTTAATTCATCTCTTTCAGGAGTCTATTAATTTTCTCACTCTTGTTATTAAAATTCCAGAAAAACTATGTGAACCCAGCTTATACTGCTGCAGTCAAATCCCAAAATAAATCTTAAACTCCAAAGATGGGGTTAACCTCTAATTTAAAAAATCCTGCCCACCAGGTGCTGCTACCAAAGAAAATTCTTGTTCCCAACAGTTTCTTTATAATTCTTAAAAATAAACTACTCTCATCACCACAGAATATAAAATATTTTATATCAATAGCTTATTTTAATTTTGAAGTGTCTGGCTATCTTTCTGAGCTATGTAGTTTCTCAGCTATTTGGGCTGTTTCCAGATGAAGATATTTTTAAAACATTTAAATGTGTTAAATTTGTGGACAGTTACATTTTAAATAAAAGCATATGGCTCTATTGTGTTAAATCCTTCAATAATTCTTTGAATATCTCTTATCTTTCAGTTAATGTCACAAATGTTTTCGCTTATTATCACATTCCACAAAAATATTCCCCCATGTGTCATTCTGATTGTATTTTATTTCCTGTTGTAACTCACAAAACCTATAAATAATTTTTCATGTATCTTCTTATTTCAACAAATGTCAGCAATAATGTATGCAGAGAGGATTTTTTTTTTAATAATTACTCTATTTTTAATTTTCATTACATGTCTTCTTGGCAGTAAACCAAATAGCTTACACAATATTTGGAAAAGCATTACTGTGGTTCATACTGCATGTTTTTAATCTCAACACAGCAATTGTAAGGAAAAAAAGAGCAACTTTTGTCAAAGCAATTGAGTCAAAGGATATAAGTTCATTTTTCCCCATGCAATGAACACTATTTTCCTCATACTAGTGTTGGAATTCACTGTAACTAATGTTAGCTCAGCAGTTTTTGATTTTCTGTAAGTAGTGCAGCACTGGGTTCATCCTATTCTCTGATTCTTTGTGGATTTCTTCTGACTTCTTGCACCCCTTTGGACAGAATAATGCACCAAAAAAGACATAGACCTTGATCTCCAGAGCAGAGAGAGACCTCACAGTGACTTCTGATGGGAACAGTCCTGTCTACCCCTACCTGTTCCTGGCTCCATGTTCCCACCACCTCTCTTGCTTCTCTAGTGCCTGGCAGATGAGCAGTGAGCTCATGAAAAAAGCTAAACCAGCAGAAAGCTACTCTTGTGGGGTAACTCTTTGGCCTTAAGGAAAAACCTCACCTTCACTCAGCAGCCTGGCAACACAGCACCCAATTAAAAAATTAAACATCTACTGGGTGCCTCTGAGTATCTCAAATTAATGAACAGCTTTGCTCCCTACCTTAGGGTCTCTTGGCCAAACAGGCTAACAGTATGATTTTGAACATAAAGGCCTCTGTCACCTGCAGCATCAGACCAGAACTCTCATGTGCTGCATCACCAGGCATGACCAGGTACAGGAAATCAGCTTCAGCAGGACTCATGCAAGGCAGCAGCTCTACAGCCTTGCTGGGGAGGGCAAGGAGAGGCTGACAACAGACACAGGATTCACTCACCACAAAAAGCTTTCATTCCTCCTTTCAGGCTAGGTGACAGCTCTAAGTCCTCAAGCTCTATTTTCCTGCAATTCTGATGAATTTTTATGGATATAACTGCCACAAACATTGTTGCAAAGGTCCATATTTAATATTGGAAATCCAGGTTGGGAGCATCACGAAGCCTTTGTACGTCTGCCTCTCATTTTTGATGGCATTTTGTGCCTTTTCAGACACACAGGTGCATTAAAGCCAGACAATTAAAAGGCCAGTGTTCAAATTTAGTTTGATTGGAATAATTAACCAGAAGTTTAAAAGGAGCTTGCCTGGGACTTGTGTTTCACCCCCAACAACAAGCTGTCTCCTCCAGCTGATGCCCTGCAACCCACTGAGGGCACAGCTGTCGGACCTCCTACTTGAGAACCAGGAGCCCATCCAAGGGGATGCCTTGCCCTGAAGGAAGTGGAGGGAAAGCTCAGGCATCCAGTAGCAGCCAAGCAGCTCTGGCTGCCCACATCCCACAGCCCTGGCTGGCCTGAAAGCCTCAGCCCAGACAGGGAGCTCCTGGCAGCTGCAAGGCACCGATCCGTGCACAGCCATGTGTGTGAATACCAGAGAATTCCCTTTGTACTGAGAGGGAGGGAGGCAGGAAGGCAGGAAGGAAGGCAGGAAGGAAGGAAGGAAGGAAGGAAGGAAGGAAGGAAGGAAGGAAGGAAGGAAGGAAATCAGCAACCGCTGAAGACAGGAGGAACAGGTCTCCAGCATTATTCCTGAAACAAGGATACACTAAAATGCAGCTTCAAACACTGATGCTGATATTCGGAGTTCCAGGAGCTGTAGTCTCAGGGTCCATTAAGGTTAAGGGGTCAAGCAGCAGTTGAGGCTGGAATATTTGTATTGAGATTAAATGCAGCACGTAAAACAGCAACAATCTCATCAGAGACTTCGGTTTTCTATGACAATATGATCATGTCTCTTACAGCTTGCTTGGATATGCAAAAAATTAACATGCATCTGTTGCACCAAGAAACAAACTCACTTTTATAACCTGTTGCTTTCATTTTTTCTGAAGGCAAAAACAGTTTGGTTTTTTTCCTATTATTTTCATTAAATACTTGGTTCGAAACTGAGGTTTCAAAACCCTAAGAGGCAAAAACAATAAAAGAAGTTACTAACTTCAGCATTCAGGGGGTCAGGGACTTCACTTTTTCCCTTGCCTGATGTCACAAAGGCTTCCTCTAGAATTTTGTATTAGCTTTCATGGAAATAGTTGCTTGGTAATCTGTCCTTCTGTGGCTGATAGGAAGTTCTTTGAGGGTATCCTCAACATCTCAGAAAAAAGAAGTGTTCCCCACACAAAGCTCCTGAAAACAATGAATGAAAATTGGAATTTTTTCCTCAGAAAGCACCTATATATGTATCATTTTCAGGACAGTTTTATTCTACTTTACCTTCTACTTCAAATAGTGCTATATTTTGTGTTTCAAACCATATATACTATATAAATGCAGCTACAGATTAATGGAGCAAACAAACAATTTTTAAGGGGAAATTACTCAGGCTATAGTGAAGCATGAAAACAAGTCACTCTTCCCTGCACATGGAAAGAGCTATTAAAATGGTAAACCAAGACACTGAAGAGACATAATGTCACAGAATGCCTCAGGCCAGTCTTGTACTATCTGACCAAGAAAAGTACCTGATGACAGCACTCTGGAATGTCTTTTGCAAGGAGTGCTGACCTGATAGTGCCCTCATTGACTCAAAAAACTCCATTGTGTGAATGTTAAGAGATAGGATTTTAAATACAGGTAAAACATGTTTTCTTCTGAGAGGTTTGAGTTGTCTGGGAAAAAAATTATGATTCACTGCCTGCAAGTCTGCTGGCTTGTTGAAAGTGTTGGAGGGAGTTAAGTTGAATTAATGTGTAGCTGATACAAGTTTGAGAACAAAAGCCACAGCTGCAAAATAACATTTTTGATACTTTTTCTTTCAAACCTTGAACCAGTTCTAGTCATATCTAAAGAACACCACAAACAACATTATGTGAAAAAACACAATGAGAAAAGAGAGTAAAGGAGCAAAAAGGAGAACAAAATTAACTGTCTCTGGGAACCTTGAAACCCCACACAAGAAAATCTCCTGTGCACATCTACACTATTGTAGGCTCTACAGTCCTGCCTATAGCACAGATGCTTTTCTTGTTCAGAGCTACTAGACAGTAGACAATGAAAGGAACATCTGTTTTCTGTTTTTAAAAGATTGAAGCAGGAATAGAAACAATTTCTCCCCTTGAGAGTTCAGGCACTTTCCTGATGACAGTTTTAATCAGGCAACAAACAGAATTAGAAACATATAGCTATTCTTCATAGCCTGATGAGAAACAGCAATGACCCCAACCCAGCAGCATTAAAAAAATCACTAGATGGATGGCAAAATGTTAGGGGACTGACTGAAAGTCCTACGTTTCCATTATAGTTTTTTTAAAATCTCATACTGGAGGTTTATTTCCTCAAAAGGAATCTCATGTTTGCTTCATGAATTCAGGATGAAATGTTTGACATCCACAGCAGACACCCTACCTTCCTTTTTACCAAGGGTTCTCCTCAGCATCTGCATCCTCCTGAGCGCTGTCCTGAGCGCTGTCCTGAGCACTCTCCTGCACTTTTAGGGGGCACATCACAGCCTATTGCCCACAAAGAGTTCACTGCCTGCTGCTCATCAACCAACTCCTCCCTGAGCAACACACTGCCTTTAGGTCAGTGTCCTCCCTGCACCTTGCTTTTGCTCATTCTCTCTTGCAGGTGAGCTCACTTCTGTCACACTGTGCCTGGACCCCTGGCACAGCTCTATCTTTGTTGACACCCTAAGTGAAGGATGGGATTCCTGTTCTTCACAGCCTGAGCTGAGCCTTTAATTCCTTCAATTTTTACATCTGCTTTTCCAATTCAGGACATTGCAGATGAAGGTCTTGGTGCAGCTAAAGATCTTCTGAATGTCTTTGTTATCCTCTTTTTTGGGGAAAAAAAAAAATTTATTAAGGGAGGGACATATATAAGAGTGCCATAGCATGGGGCAGAAAAATACTAACTTTCCAGAATAATAATTAGGACAAAGGGGTAATGATTTTTATTTGAGAAATGGTCATTTCAGAAATCACTCTGGGACACAACTGAGCAACCTGACTTCAGCAGGCCAACTCCATGCAGTGTTTGATTACCTGTTTAAATATTTGGATATTTATGCTTAGATGGCATTGACTCTGAAAAGTCAAAGTGACATCTTTGTAATCTCAATTGCAATACAAAACTAGCAAACTCGAAATTTTCATCACGCTTACAAAGTAACTTACTATTTTCATAAAGGAAATCTCTCCAATAATGCAAAATTACCTTGTCAGAAATCACTCGAAGATCCAGTAGAATTAAATCTCTTACACTCTTTCTCAGATGAGAGGAGTAGTAATCCCAAAGTCAGACAGAACAGTTCAAATGCTTTAAACACTTGTCAAAAACCTAATGGGTGACAGATTTCTCCTTTAGAAGTGGGAAGCAGCAGGCTGTGAACATGCTCAATGCCACACCAACCTGAACTGGAGATTTCTTTATGAGAGCAGCTACAAAGGTGACCAGACCCTGAGCACTGCACAATGGCCATAAACATACTATTGCCTTCTAATCTTACTGACTTCAGACTGTCAGCAATGCTATTTCTGCTCCATTTTGTTCCTTTGTTAGAAATCCAATGTAAGATTGCTTATTTCTTAATTCTTTATAAACCTGGCCGACTTTTGGAACACAGTCAGCAACTTTTCTTCTATTGAAGAATTACCAAGGTATTTCATCTAAAGTATTGAATCAGTAAATTTTCATTTACAATATTTTAAACCACATCATTTTATGGAAAAAAATGTTCACAGCACATGAAGAAATTTGATATAATAAAATGACAGAATTGTCCAACAAGGTCAGTGTAACTTTTGATGATATTAAATTCATCCAAAGCACCTATACAGAATAAACTGATGCTTTTAATAAAAGTATTTATAATAAATCACTGTTGCAAACAGCAAGCTTCACACCAGTGCCATAACACATTTCCTACTTTTTAGATTAAAAAATAAGTGTTTAGCTTAACAGTTGAGTTTTCATAAGTACTTCTTTATTGGAACAAAGATTGTGGTATTTTGGTGAGGAAAATCCTTTCAGTATGAGCACATTAGAGTTAAACATTTGATAGAGCACTTTGAATCTCAAAAAATATTGCCTAAAACATTGTTTCAATGAGAAAAGTTCTTTCCCACTGAAACACTGTGTATAATCATATACAAGTAGAAGTTACAGTTTTTCATTTACACAAAATTTCTAGAATTAAGCCTTTCCAGTTCCTGCACAATTTATTTTTCAATAAGAAACATTTTTCTTATTCTTAGTAATTCCTGAAGCATTACAAAGACATGAATAAATGGTTCTCACTGTAATTAGCTCATGACTGGTAATTTCCCATCTTGTGTAAAATTCCCTTTTTTCCTAACAGTGCACAAAGGACAGGTTATAATATAATCCAAATAAGATACTGAAATAGAAAATATATTGCTATCAGGAAATTTTCAAAATTGCCAGCCCATTAGAGACAGAAGATAAGCGATAGAGAATGTATTCATTTGTTCTGTAGACACCCTGTTATTACAAACTAGTGAAATATGCCATGGTTTAATGTACTGAATTTAATTTAAAAATAGCTGTTAAACACTGTGTTTCATTATTGAAACTCTACCCATGAAACGTTTTTATTTTCAACATAAATTTTATTTAATTATGTTTTCAACATCTGGATTAAGACAATGCGGTTAATAAAAACCATAATAACTCACTTTTTCATTACACAAATCAACATATTGCTTTCATTATTACAGTTTTGACCAGAAGAAACAAAAGTTGAAAATAATTTATTAGCAAAGCATACCTTACTTTGCTTTCTATTTATACACCATTAAGTGTATCTTTATTTATTTTCAACTGTTAGAAAAAAATATTAACTTTACCATTCTTCCAAATTACTTTTTCCATATGCTCCCTATCATTAATTGACAGTAAGGCTTGAACCAATTTTATCATTAATTATCTTGGTTTAACTATAAGATCTCTGCTCCCTTTAGCCAAACCAGACCAGTTCAGACTGCTCCAGAGGCATTCTGAATTCGAGATGACATTTGGGCATTCCAAGGCAGTGCAGAACGAGTTCCTGCTCAAAAGCCTCGAATAACCACAGGTACAAAGAAAAACTGTGGGGAAGGACATGTGAAAAATCACAGAGATTTTTCCTGTGTGGATGAGTCCCACAGCCCTCACATAACTATGTTCCAAGTGGTAGAGAAATATGAAGAGAAAGGGAATGCTTGATCAGCTCCTGACTTGCTTCCTACTCTTAAATGTGTCTACAAATGAACATGTTCAGCACAGCAGCCTTGGGAATGTCATAGGATGCAGTTATGCCAGGGAAACCCACACGTGCATGGAAAACACCTGTAATGTAAAGTGGACATTGATTACAGGCTGGTTAGGCTTCACTAGGTGTGTACTCTACAAGTCCTAGAACAGATACGTGAACCCACCCCAAAAGAGTGGAAAGCATCACTCGGTTATAAATGCTGTTGGTATCCGAAGGGCTGGTTAACCTTGATGATGAAGTGCCCTTCGTGGAAATGAGCAGCGCCTGGATATAAAGATGGAGTTTCGCTGCCCTCTAACGGCTGGCCACAACCAGCGCCCTTCTTTCGCATTTATTCCCCAAAAAACTCCCCCCAGCAGGCCACTGAGACACAAAGACTTCTAGCCAGAATGAACCTCACGTACTTCTCCTCACAAGACCTGTGAAAAGCAACTATACAGCACCCTGGGCGTGTTGGAGANACCCTGGGCGTGTTGGAGAAACAAAATTGGAGCCCTCCCGAGCGGAAAGAAGGTTCTTCAATCAGAGATGTAACTTTGTAGTTGATGGTAGTTGGACAAACTGTGCCTAAAACATCAGTCACTGAAACTTCAACATCTGAACAAGTCTTATTAGTCTGACTTGATAAACCCTGAAGGATTTTCTGATGTAGATGAGAGAAAAGGTATCTTCAACTGCAGTTTCAGACTTTTTTGTGTCCCTGCCTAGAAATTCTCTTAGTAACAAATTTATGGATAAAATATTTAAATCCAGACTTCTAAGCCTTTTCTTTTTATGGCAAACCACTGTCCACAGGAGCCATAGGACCTCTAAAGAGTTGCTGCTTCTCAGTGTCAGGAAGGGATTTACAGTCCAGTCCTTAATAAGAGTACCAATGACATTAAAAATCCCCCAGCTATTAAAAATGACACAGTCAATCCCATTTAAGTGTCGTACAACTACTGAGCATGAATTATAATGTGAGTCATTTTTTAACCAGGGAAAAGAATAAGCTGGTAAACCACCCATTTATTTCAAAAAGAGCATTCAGGGACGTTGTTTTGTTGTTTTCCTGTGGAACACTGTGGATGAAGAGTCTGTCATCACAGTAAATGCAGGAACCCTTCATTCAAACATGGATGATATCTAAATTGCACTGTTGTTTTAATCCTGCTCCACTCTTCAGGCATGGATGTTTCATGTTGATAATACACAAAATTTTCAAAATTTTATTACAGTAATTCTTGCAGTTCATCAAATATCTCTTCATCCTGTAGTTGGAATCTATCCAGTTCAGGGGTTTTCAGTGGAAAATCTGATATAAGACCAAGTCTTTCTTTTCACAGCTAGAAAAGACACATGGGAGTACGGGGTGGGGGATTGTTAGGAAAATTTAGATCTGTACACAGGTATTTTTGTATGTTTTACTCTGTGTGTCTTTATTGAAACAGGATCCAGAAATGAGAAGATTTATTTTCCCATTTTCCAATTTTTTTACTAATTATAAGTGCTTATGATTCATTTGACTTGGTTGTTCTGTTGTTTTCTTTCTTTTCATCTCTCCTTTGTTATGTAATAAGTGAACAAAAGCTGTGCTTCCACTGAGTGCTTCTCAGTCAGTATTATTTTAGTGATTTTGAAGCTAAGTAAAGCAAACTGTCTCACGGTGACCTGGGAGCAGTAATAATGGATCAAAAGATATTCTGTTATCATCTGAAATGTGCCACAATTATGTGTTACAATGGCTTCAAGCAGTATTGATTCAACTAGAGGCTTTCAATAAACCAATTTTAACCAGTGTTGAAATCTCTCGATCTGTCTTATTGCAATGGAGACCTTTTGCACAAATTGGATATTTGCAGAGAATCTTTCAGTTTTTCTGCTTTAAACAAAACTGTTCTTACAACCACAGTTACTAAAGGAGCCAACATTCCTTGTTTGCACTACCACTTTTGCAATCAGTTTATAGATTTATTTCAGTAAAGCACTGAATAACGATGACATGTTTGAGAGCTGTGCACATGCTGCATGAATTTAATTCATGCAATGGTTTGGTAGATTTTCTGCCCTTCAGATATTTATTGTGAGAAATAGGGGAAATGTAGTAGTAACTAGAGAAGGTGCAACTTCATCATAGGCAGAAATACGAAGACTGAATTTTATCGCATGGTGAAGAAAGGACTGCCTTTAGGGCATTATCGCTTTGAGAGGGAAACTTTTGCTTTATCTCTATCTATTCATCAGCCAAAGTTCTGCTCATGGAGCAGTAAATCATGAGTCTTGTGGACCTGCACCACATAATACTGCAGGCATCGATGAGAATGGATGTGGATACCGAGCAGATGACACTGTTGTTTGTGTGTCAGCATTACTGGAAAGTGTGTCAGGGTTACTGGAAAGTGTGTCAGGAGCAGGTGCAGCCTTCAGAGCAGTAAATGCACTATGCTTGA
>VYZP01018104.1:0-15771 GCA_013400635.1 Hypocryptadius cinnamomeus | reverse complement strand
TTTTTTCTAATATAGGTGAAGTCCAAATCAGGCTCAGTCTAACTAGATTTCATCCTGGCTGTATAAATCACATCTTATCATCCTTATCACAACTTCTGCCTTTCTATGGAACTGTAGTCTCTTTTAGAGCTGAATATTCAACACTCAGGACAGATTTAAGTCAGGTGAGGGAATGAAGAAGAATGAGAAGGATGATGCTGCAGCATGGGTGGTTAGATCCACAGCTCTGTCCACCTCCAAGGTCTTCACAAGGTAATACCAAAAACCTGTCCTCTTCCTGCTCCTGTGTTTCTGTGTTTTCCTAAAAAAGTTTCTACTCCAAGGAAAATTCTCCACCTGTGTCAATGAGTTGTAATCTTTGTAGGCATGGATGTCACTCTGGGAGTGGGACTGAAAAATTAAATCTGTTTTCCTTGTTTTTCTGTTGCTGATCAGTGAGCTGTTAGATTTCAATATCCTTCTGACAGGTCTGACTCTGCATGAACTGAAATGGATCCTAGATGATTGATTTCAGAGAAAAGGCCCCAAGTGTTTTATTTAGATATGGCCCATTGCCTCCTTTGCTAAAACTGCAGTTTGAAAAGCATCTAAATCCATGGTTCTAAGATTTTTTAAAAGCTCATTCATGAATCAATGCCAAATAAATTGAGAAAATGCAGCAAGCAGCAATGGAAAAAAATAAATAATTTTAAAAAAGGGAACACTTCATAGTCTCCTTCAGAGATGCTCATTCCTTATGCTGAGCACCGTGAGGAATAACAAATTAAATAAAAGTTATTCTTAAAGACTCAAATGCCATGAAAAATCTGAAAGTACAGGGTTTCATTATGAAACCATGTAATGTTATTAAATGGTCAGGGAAGTAAAAATGTCCAGTCAAAAATTTCCAGATCAAACCTACAATGAGGGGTTTCATAATACAAAAAAGAAACTTAAAAACTCCATGAATATTTCTCCCTTTCTAATTGAGTTATTATATGAGCAAAATCTGTTATGTATTTTGGATTTGTCAATTCACAAGTCAAAATAAATGCTAGTCCAGTAGGAATACAAGAACTCAGAACTTCTTTAAAACTATTTGCATCCAGAAATTGATATGGTATATGATGATATGATATAATTACATATGCATTTTTTCTCAGACGAATATGGACCCTTGACCTGTTTTTCTGAATTTCTTATTGTTCTGTTTAGTATTTTTTCTGTATGTGAAGGCATTATAATTTTTTATCAGAATTATCAATATATGCATACTACCTAAAGAACATAACCAATTTATTTTAAAAAAACCCCATCAATTTATTTTTTGAGATTTTTATGAGTACGCATAGATATTAAAATGTCCACACACAGTATATGTATTACTTAAATCTTTTCTATTAGCAACTATTAGCATTTTAGAAGTGGGAAATTGGTAGCATATTCATTTCACCCAAAATGCAGTCCTCATATTTTTCTGTTTCCTGAGATTGTCTCTTCAAAAAGCTGCTGTTCTAACAATATAAGTAAACTTAATGAAAAGTAATGATTTTGTAATGCAAAATCTTCTAAATGAATTGTCTTAATTTCTAATTTCTGCTTCACTTTTACATTTTTTACACAATGGCAGTAAATTGTTGACATCTCTGAAGTTCCTTTTTTACTCCTTACCTCACGGATTTTTTTTTACTGTTTTTCCCTATGTAATCTCTGTATAAGTGTGTAGCAGGAAGAGGGTCATTTCCTTTTTTATCTTTGGTTTAAGCCATGTGGATACCCTTTTTTCACAAAAATTGCAAGACAAGAAAGAATGTTTCTTTTATGAACTGCTATCTCCAAGGAGGGCCTTGAAACATTGCAATGTCAAAATAAAACAAAACAAAACAAAGCAAAACAAAACCCCATTAAGAAAAAGAATCAGAGAATAAGGTTATTGTTAGTAGGCTCCATTACGAAAAATAAAAATATTCTTATCGCCCTCCCGTTCTTCATTTCTTGAATTAAGCTTACTAATAAGGAAAGTTATTGAGTTTTCATTTAGAATTTGATGCTGAGGTTGATCAGCTCCTGTATGCAGTAAAGTGCCTTTAACACAAGGTTTCCAGAGTAAAAAGTCATGATAACATTTTTAAAAACCTTTTGCTACGAAAATTCTTTCATATTCACTTTAAAATAACCAAAAATTAACACTCCTTCCACTTCAAATACATGCTAGAAAATGCATGAAATTTTTCTTCAAAATCCTGTATTGTATTGAAAGTAGTTTGAATTGTAATCTAAGAAGAAATTAATATTAAAAATTCATATTAAAAAATGACTCATCTTACACCAGTAGTTTGGTTTTACAAAGTACATATTCCTCTCTTCTCCTGGATGACTTCAACCTTTTCTCACTTGCGTGTGCAAGGCGACAGCAGTTAACCACAATTAGCAATTTCTAGGGAAAGCCATTACTTCCATCACAGCAAAGCAGTGGTAGCTGTGAAATAATGATGTTCACTACTATGATTCTCACATATTTTCTTTGCACATTGAAGTTAGAGTGCCAGTACATATTACTTCAGCATTTTACTCTGCATCCTGACAGGATATTTTACTTGGAATAGCACTGCTATTTGAGGCACAATAAAAAAAGCATTCAAATAAATTGAAAATGCTCTCAAACTTTTTGAAATAAATGGACTGTATATTTGTTCTTCATGGTAATCTTGAAGAGCTTTACAATCAGATGTCTTTTTGCAGATGCCATCTGCATGTTCCTGAACTCATTCAGGATGTCATACAGCTCTGAATAGAAAGCCTCATAAGGTCATTTTCTGCCTTAGAGCTTTACACTTAAAAGATTTGGCATATCTGCAGTTGCAAAATGCAAAGCATTTCACCCAGAATAAATTTCCTGTCAAATGACAATTTATTTCTATGCAAAGCACAGCTTTTGTTTATGCATCACAGGTCTGATTATGTAAAGATCAGCTGAACCCTAGAGAGGTTCTTAGCTTTTCCTAGTAGAGGCCAGGACCAGACAGTTTGGAGCAAGAAAGCAGCTGGAAACCTGTGTGACAGAATATTTTTTAAATTAACCCAGGAACTGAATTTTATATGCATTTTCCTTACTCTATTATCTCAAACTCTGATACAGTGGTACAGATTTAGAGTAATTCCATGTTAAATTAGGACTTTGAATGGAGCTTAGCTCACTAGGGATGCATTGTGTTTGGCTTTTAGTTTTAATTTCTCTGAGAGTGCGCTACTTTTTCTGAGTAGGTTTTGTCATTAGTTT
Source organism: Hypocryptadius cinnamomeus (assembly GCA_013400635.1). NCBI lineage: Eukaryota > Metazoa > Chordata > Aves > Passeriformes > Zosteropidae > Hypocryptadius > Hypocryptadius cinnamomeus. The sequence goes on along the minus strand of VYZP01018104.1, from coordinate 12,512 downwards.
TTATTTATACAGAGGAGAGCTTTGGACCAGCATCAGACAATGAAGAAATATGTCACGAAAATCAAGGCATGCTTCAAAGACCTTTCCAGATGAGACCCTTAGGATACCAGAAATATAGATGCATGAAGAAAATTAATCCAGGTCTTTGAGAAGAAAAACAGTGAAGGACCCTTCCTTAGACATAAATATGTTTTGTGTTAAAAGGCCACTTTATATAGAAGCACATACTAGGAAACTAGCAGGTAAAGATGAAGCTAATAGTGCATAAGAAAAGCAGGTAGGTTGGAAGCATTCTGGAAACTTAAGTTCATTCAGCTTATCTTGGCATTTCTAAATGTATATTACCTTTTATATGTATATACCTTTTGGTGGAAAGGATTTTTGCATTTATCCAGCTTTCAACATCAAAATAAGGTCTTTCAAAAATAAAAAGTTATAAAGATTGATATTTAATCTTTAACTATGACATAGCAGAATTTAAAAAATGGTCTTTATGTGCATGGAATGAAAAGAATATGAACAAATGTGAAAAATACCACAAGGTTGCAGAACTTACTACTGTTTGTCATAAATGTCTGTAAAAAGACAAGCCATGTTCTGCACTTGCTTTTCAACTATGGCATAATACAGAGGAGTGATTGTAAAAGCCATGTGTGCGACACATTCATCCATTTCCTTGAACTAATAATGCCTAGCACATATGCATGAATCTAATTTCATGACTTAAGACTTATTCAAAGTCTAAGTTTTTGGAAGCAAACTATGACTTTTCAGTCACCAATACTTCAACTGATTCCCTCTTTTAAACCAAGACTGATTCCTGATTTTAAAGCAAACTGGGTTTTTATATTTTTGGAAGTAGGCCTGGAAGATAATAGTAGGAAGCTAAGAAGTGAGGTTGCATTTGGTATGGGATACTTTCTCTTTATTCAACAAAAATATCTCCCACCAGTTTCTGAAAGAGGCATAATTAAGGTAAACTTTGGTTTACCTTAATTTAGTTTACTTAAACCTAGGTAAATTTTGTGATGTCTACTTTCTGTGGAAAGCTAATATCACCACAGACCAGTGAGCTGTTGACAAAACCTATCTATGCTCTCTGTTTAGTACAACATCAGCATAGTTTGCAAAGTTTTAAAATAGAACATAACAAAAAAAAAAAAAATCAATCAATCAAGCATGCAGAGAAGGTAATTTTTCTTTTCAACAGTGTATGGGCTCAGGAAAGCGAGATGGAGAGTTAGAGTACAGCATTAGCCAGTGGGCTGGAGAGATAACGCTGTTAACTGAGAAAATAGGGACCTAAACAAATGATCCTGTTTTGGGGGTGGGCAGATAATTGTAATGCTGATAATAATGTTCTACATAATGTGATGAATTAAGTAGTCAAATGAATTTTCCTGTCACCTATCTAATCACAGTTAGCTATTGAAATGTGTTGGAACATCATAAACTATTGGGGTAAAACTTATTAGAAAATAGCTAGAAGAACATAATTTCAGCACTGTCCTGATGAAAAGAAAACCTAAGTTTGGGAGGTTTTTTGCCTGAATACAACAAAAGAAATACAGAAAGTCACACATATAGATTAGAAGTGAAAACTTGAAAGCTGTCAGTCTTTGCATAGAATGAAAGCATAAATTAATAAAACATGATACATAAAACTACACAAAGCAATAAATCACTTCACGACTTAAAGATACTGTTTTCTTTTTTCCATTGCCTTCAATGATGCTCCCTCATCGCTGACCTACTTTGAAAAGGAGTATTTTATTTGTAGGCTGAGGAATGTGTGAGACAATAATGTCTTGAAGAGCAAGGCTGGAGTTTGGGCCTTATATATGAAGTGAGATTTTTGTCAGTCTCACTCCAACATTTAAAAGACTACATTTTTCATTTAGAAAAAAAAAAGTTTTTAAATATAAAAAAAAAAAAAAAATTGGATTGGATTTGCAAGGTGCTTGCAAATGAGCCTGTTTTTCTTGCTTTTTCTTCTAAATGCTGCCATTGGAAGGCTACTGAAAGACATGGTGATTGAGGTGAATATGTTTCATTTGCATCAACATTGTTCATGTCTGAAATAAAACTTACTGAGGTAAGAAAGAAAATTTGTGTAGTACAAAATGCTTAATCTTTCAATATTACTGATTCGGAAGGACATGGAACAAAGACACAAAACAACAAGAAACAAAAGATTCTTTATTTCCAGGGTTTTAGAATAATTGTCTTAATTTCCATTTCCCTCGTGCTTCACTGAATAGCACAGAAAGCAGATAAAAATAATAACACACTTTTTAATACTGTGTAATAGAATACTTCTTCTGCTTCTGGCTTAATTCAGACTTAGCTTTTCTAATTCTTAAAAAAAATGAAGGTACAATTTAAAAGTGAAAGAGATGTTTCCACTGAGTTTGGACTATGCCTTCACTGTAGACTTTTATGTAGCTAGAGATCAGTTGACCAAATGAACATATATTATTCTGTGTTCAATACTAATCAAACTTTGGTACTTATCAAAAAGTGTAGGTTTAGAAGAGGTATTTGTTAAATTTCTGTGGTTTCTCTGGATTGTATGCAACATTGAATGACATTCAGGTTTTAGGGTTTTTTTCAGTTATCGCAATCTTCAGTCAATAGAATAAAATAATGCAATTACAAAAAGAACCTAAGCTGAAACTTTAACCTTGACAGTAAACACATAATAGAAACACACAATAATTTCATGACAATGTACACTTCATTGTTTAAATTTGAACAACCTTGGGGATGTATCCTTCATTTTAAGAATATCACTGTGAACTTTAAATTCAATTGCAATCTGTAACAAATATTTGCTAGGATCAAAATTACTACATTAGCTATTAAATGATAAATAACATTATGAATAAACTCAAATTCAAACTGAAATGTCTTATGGATTAAGTACCCCATAAGACATATTAGTACAAAATGTTTATAATTTTATACTGAAAATAAAAAAAAAATTAAATACAAAAAAAATATCTCTTGAATAAAAATTATTTACATGGCATAATAAAGGCATAATAGTCTTTCTCCCTGTGGAGAAAGACTTGGAGTGACCATTGATGAAAAACTCAACATGAATCAGCAGTATGTGCTTGCAGTCTGGAAAGCCAAAAGAATCCTGGGCTGCATCAAAAGGAGTATGGCCAGCAGGATGAAGGAAGTGATTCCCCTCCTCTGCTCTTGTGAGACCCCACCTGGAAGGAGTAGTCTTGGGAATCTGGAGAATTCCCAGCTGACTGAAAGCTGGCAAACATTGTCCCAATTTTCTAGAAGGGCAGGAAAAGGACCCTGGAAACTACAAGTCTCTCAGTCTCATTCAGTCCACGACAAAGTTACAGAAAAGTTTAATCTGGGAGGTATTGAAAAACACCTGAAAGACAATGCAGTCAATGGTCACAGCCAGCAGGCCTTCATGAGGGGAAAATCCTGCTTAGAAAACCTGATTTCCTTTTATGATGAAATAACCCACCTACTTGATCAAGGGAAGCCAGTTGATGTCATCTTTTTTGGATTTCAGTAAAGCTTTCAACACTGTCTCTCACAGTCCGCTTCTGGACAAAGTGTCCAGTACACAGCTGGATAAACATGTGATAAGTGAGCAGCTGGCTCGAATGTCAGGCACAAAAGAGTTACAGAGAATGGTGTGACATCACTCTGGTGGCCTGCAACTAATGGGGTTCTGTAGGGCTTCATCTTGGGCCCTTTGCTCTTCAACATCTTCATAAATGGATTGGGACTGGAAGGGATACTGAGCCAGTTCGCAGATGATAGAATGCTGTGAGAAGCTGTTGGCTCCCTCAGAGGCAGAGAAGTCCTGTAGAGAGACAAGTTAGGGGCCTGGGCAATCACCAAGCATGTGAAATTCAGCAAGGCAAAGTGCTGGATTCTTCACCTGGGATGGCGCATCCCAGGATGCATGGACAGACTGGGATGTGTGGACAGAATGAGAGGCTGGAGAGCAGTGCCACAGAAAGGAACCTGGGGATCCTGGTCTATGGCAAGATGAACATGAGCCAGCAGTGCCCTGGCAGCCAGGAGGGCCAACATTGTCCAAGGAAGCATCAAACCCAGCATCACCAGCCAGGCAAGGGAGGGGATTGTCCTGCTCTGCTCTGCACTGGGGCAGCGTCACCTCGAATGCTGGGGGCAGTTTTGGGCACCACAATATAAGAAAAATATTAATCTTTTAGAGAGCATCTAAAGGAGGGAAACAAAGGTGGTAAAGGGCCTTGAGGGGAAGCCGTATGAGGAGTGTCTGAGATCACTTGGTCTGCTCAGCCTGGAGGAGACTGAGGAAAGATCTCTTTGCAGTCTACAACTTCCTCATANGCAGTCTACAACTTCCTCATAAGGGGACAAGGAGGGGCAGGCACTGATCTCTTCTCTGTGGTGAGCAGTGATAGGACCCAAAGGAATGGCCTGAAGTTGTTTCAGGAGTGGTTTAAGTTGGATATTAGGAAAAACGTTCTTCAGCCAGAGGGTGGTTGGGCGCTGGAACAGGCTCCCCACGGAAATGGTCACAGCACCAGCCTGACAGAATTCAAGAAGCATCTGGACAATGCTCTTGGGCACATGGTGTAGTTATTGGGATAGTCCTGTGCAGGACTAGGGGTTGGACTCAATGATCCTTGTGGGTGGCTTCCAACACACATTCTGTGAACATTCTGTGAATACTGCTTACAGTTCTGGTTTTCCCAACAGAAAAATGACATAGAACTGTTGGAGCAAGTCCAGAGGAGGGCCATGAAGATGATCAGAGGACAGGAGTACCTACCCTAGGAAGACAAGTTGGGGAACTCAGCCTGGAGAAGAAAAGATTGTGTGGAGACATCATAGCACCTTTCAGGATCTGAAGGGGGCCTACAGGGGAGTCTGAAAGGGACTGTTTGTTAGAACTGTAGTGACAGGAGAAAGAGTAATGAGTAAAAATTGAAAAAGAGGAAATTTAGCTGAGATAATAGGAAGAGGGCTAGACACTGTAACGGGTTGCTGAGGAAGGCTGTAATTGCCCCAATCCTGGAAATGCTCAGAGCCAGGTTTAATAAAACCTTGAGCAACCTGGTCTAGTAGGAAGTGTTCCTGCCCATGGCAGGGAGGTTTGGGACTAGGTGAAATTTAAAGTGTGTTTCAACCCCTTAACATTCTATGATTCTATAATTTTATAATTTTATGATTCTATCTAAGCTTGACCATGAACCAAACAAAACCAAAAAAACACAAAACAAAATGCAAACAAACAAAAAACCAACAAAAACAAAAAGGAAAAGAATGGATAAGATTGGTATTTTAAAAAAATTAACGTGAGATGTTAAGTCAAAATATGTGAAAAATCTAGTGTATATATTCTAAATTCATTCATCTCACTATCAACAACTTTAGCATATGTTAAAGAAAGTAGTTAAGCTTTAAGCTCCTTGGGAGTTTTGGGTACATATTTGTTTCAGCTAAGTGAAGAAAGTGATAATCGGTTATATTTTTCTTTGATGCAACTGACTAGTTGTAAAGGAAAATGCAAAATCCTGTTTATCTATACTCTGGAGAAATGAACCACAAAACTATTTGTCTGCATACAATAAAAGTGCTTTTAAAAAGCTGTAATTTCCAAGAGCCATTTCTCCAGACTTTTTCTGATATTCATGTTCTTGGGATATATTCTCACTGTACCAGTTATGTTTCTTTGTTTTTTCTGTGATGGCTGTGTTGGAATTTCTTTCTATTTCATTCATTTATGTGGTTTCTGACCATGACTTATGTAAACTAAATGTGGATCTCTGAGAGGTGCTGGCTGGCTCATTTCCCCACCTCCTTGGCTTTCTTGTTTTCTTCCCTACATTCAACTCATTGTAAAAGCACTTGTGAAAAGAGCAGTCTCGAGAGTTTGCAGAAGAAAGATAGAGCAGAAATCCCCCTTTCTACATTTAAATACAGCAGATCAGGTCCAAAGGCAGAACTATATCCTTGGATACCTTTAGTCAAACAGCCCTCCTCTGCCGACATTGATCAGATGCATGAGTGAATTTCCATGCTTACAGCAGCATGTGTTCTCTTGGAGACCTTGATTGCTACAGCTGCCTAATTGTACAAAGAAAATTCCATACAACCATCATATGTATCAGTTTAATTTAAATTTAATTGCCTAATGACTTGATACATTATGTACAGTTCACATAGAAAATACATACTAAAGCTTCATTTTTAAATCTTCAGGAAGTTTTAAGCAGAACAAAATGAAGGCAGGAGCAGATAATCCAGGATATTTGACCAAACTCAAAATGTTTAGATTATTAGATGCGGAAGAAGAAATTCAGTGTTTGAGGAGCATCTGGATGATGCTGTTAGTCATGTGGTTTAGTTTTAGATAGTCTTGTAAGAAGCAGAGATTTGGACTTGATTATCCTTATGGGTCTCTTTCAGCTCAGGATATTCTATGATTCTATCATTCTAAGATTTATCATTCCATATTACATAATCTATGGAATTACTTGTTTTCTTATGAATTGGTTTCTCTTGAAATGGGTGAAAGCAAAAGCAATATTTTTTGTAATACTTAGCCAAAGAACAAAAGACTGCTTGTGCAAGAATGAACATTTTCTTTCAGTTTTATAAACTGAGTTGTTGTGAAGCTAAAAATAAAATGTACTATATTGTTATAAAAGCAATCAAACCTATTTTTCAAACTATCATAGGCTTAAAAAGTACAACCTATATATGAAGTCTTTATATAAAAAAAATCAGTTATAGTCCCCTAGCATAAATCTTTAATTTTAAATAAGTTTGTTAACACTACATGCATTCATCTGCTGTTGCAAATATTAACCTTTCCTGAATTACAAGAAGGGGAGCTTACACTGGAGATTTCCATCAGCTGAAGCTAACCTGCATTTCACTTCAAGTTAGGAAGTGAATTCCTAATTTACAATGGAAATTACTCATCAATGTCTTGGATGAAGGGGCAGATGCCACTCAGCAAGTTCACTGATGACACGAAGTTGGGAGGAGTGGCTGATACCCCAGGGGCTGTGCAGCCCTTCAGAGGTACCTTGATAGGCTGGAGAGATCGCAGGGAAAAACTGTCTGAAAACCAACAAAGGAACGTGCAGGGTTCTGCACCCGGGGAGGAACAACCCCAGTTGGAACATGGACCCAGTACAAGCTGGGGCTGACCTGCTGGGAAGCAGCTCTGTGGAGAAGGACCTGGGCATCCTGGTGGAAAACAAACCATCCATGAGACAACAGTGTGCCTGCGTGGCCAAGAAGGTCAAAGCAGGCTGAGGCAGGTGATCCTGCCCCTCTACTCAGCCATGGTGCGGCACATCTGGAGTGCTGTGTCCAGTTCTGGGCTCCTCAGTGTGAGAGACCTGGAGCTCCTGGACCAGGTCCAGCAGAGAACTACTAAGTTGGCCAAGGGTCTGGAGAATCTCTCTTATGAGGGATTCTGTTCAGTCTTGAGACTTTGGAGAGGGGATCTCATCAGTGTCTATAACCATCTGAAGGGAGGGTGCCAGAGGATGGATCCAGGTTCTGCTCAGTGGTGCCAAGCAATAGGACAAGAGGCTATGGGCAGAAATTGCCCACTTCCTGTGGGATGCATAGGAAGTTCCACCTGAACATGAGGAAGAACTTCTTTAATGTGCGGTGACCATGCACTGGAACAGATTGCTCAGAGAGGCTTTAGAGTCTCCCTCGCTGGAAATATTCAAGAAGCCTCTGGATGCAATCCTGTGCCATGTGCTCTGGGATGACACTTCTTGAGCAGGGAAGTTGGAATAGACAACCACTGTGCTCCTTTCCAACCTGACACATTCTGTGATTCTGTGCAAGTAGAATACTTGCATACATATATATGTAGACATAAATTCAATATATTTATGAAAATAAAAGAAAATTGTAATGAAAGAAAAAAATCTTGAATAAAATATTTTAAATTGTATATGGACTTTTAAAAGATATATGCCTGTTAAAGATATTTGTGGTTATTTTGCTCTTTTTTTATAGCATAACCTTGGTTTTGAAAATTGCATAACAATTAATCCAAAGGCAAGCAAAAAGAATGTGAACCTGCCTTAAAGTATCTGTGACAGTGTAAGAAAATAATTTAAAATCTCTCATTCTGAAATATTTATTTGGAGTTACATGATTCTAATGAAATGTAATGGAAGAAAACCCTATAATGTGTATATGCTTCATGTACCTCCATAAAGGAATTTCAGTTCTCTCTTGACTTGACTGTAAATCTGTCTCTTCAGACATGCACATTGATTTTGAAGATGTTGTGGCACTAAGCATGAAACATTCTTGATCCCTTGCAGTGCTGTCACTGAGATTGATAAGCCACATTATGGTTTGGTGGCCATTTAACTCTTGTGAACTTGACAGTATTTCCCTGGAGCTGGAGAGCAAGGGGAAAAAAAATGGGAAGACGAATGTGCTGGACTTCAGCTGTGCTCAGGATTGCTCTATGTACGAAATGCAGGTTTTCTGACAGCATGAGCAATCTCTTCTTATTTGTTACCTCCTTGCTAAAGAATAGAGAGGAAGCAAAGTTTTCATTTAAAGCTATGCAATTCAGACTTTTTATTCTCTGAAATTAAAAAAAAATAATTCCAGAACTTCAGTGTCAGCAATGGAGATCTACTGATTTTGATAGCACGTAAAATTTGGACATGTTTGATTGACCTGAAAACAGCATCACAGATGCCCAACTGACCTCCTCCCTCTTCCAGACAGCTCTGAGGCCATAAGGAACTACTAACTGAAACAAAAAACTTCTATGTGCTCTTTAATCCTTCAGTAGAGGACCAGATTGTTGAGAGGAGTTTATAGTTCAGAACATAATTAAATCAAGGAAAAAAGACCAGAACCCCCATGAACCGGTTCCTGGAAAATTTACTGTACATATATTGACAAACTTCTGCCCACTGATGAAACTTGACTTGGTCACCCACAAACAAACTCCCAAGCCATTTTTGATGCTCAAGAGCATTCAAGTCAGCTGCCCAGTGTTGGCAGCTGGGAGACACAAAGCTGTCTCCCACCACTGCTGGAGGCAGGGGAGACACCCTCAGGCATCACAGGTGAAGCCTATGGTTAAGGAACAGAAGGAGTCCTGGGATTCTCAAGGGACAACATACTTCATCTGTAGCCCAAAGCTCAGTTTAAGGACAGAAGTTCAATCTCAGTTTTGTGATCCATCCTTATTTTTGTCCTTCTTGTGCATGATTAGCAAATGGATGCCTACAGACCACTGTACTGCACTTCATTTTGGTTCAAGGGCCTGAAAAAACTTGAATGTGTCTGTTGTGTTTGAACTGTCAAAATGATATGCCACAATATGGTTGTGAGAGTTTCTGCTTTCAACTTTCAAGTACCCCAGGATCTTTTCTCCTAAAGCTATGTAAAATCCAGTGTTTCATTTCTCTTTTCTCTGGATTATGTAACGTGAGAGTGGGAGCATTTGTTGTTTTACGGAAGGATGTGCAACCTTTGGAAAGAAATTGGTATATAATTGTATTTCAGATGCAGGCATTATCTGAATTTGCTGCATAGTCAATATTCTGTATAATCCTAACTGAAGAGCTAAAATTCAATTGTGACATAATTCAGCATTTGCAAATAGAAGCAACAGAATGTATTAATTAAAAATCTGATGATTTTCTATGCTAGAGTGTTGTAAAATAGAAAATGTTATTATGATTAATTTAATAAAAATGTTACTTAGCTAAGGTAATTATATTCAGCCAAGGTCCATCAATACAATTAGCGATCATCTATATATACTGTAGTAAGAACAGCTGTATAGAAAATTACTGTAATTTGAATTATTGGAAGATTTTTTTCAGGAAACTAGAAACAATTTTAATTTATTATTTGGTTTAATTTACTGCACCTCTCTAGCTTTGTGTTCTCTTCAAATATTAGTATAGTTCTGCTCTACTGTGCTATTATTCTGATCTATGATGTGGGAAAGTGCCGTGTAATTTCACAACTTTATTACCTGAGGAAAAAATTACATAGACACATAAAATTCTGTAAAGATGCAGAAATCCTTCAAGATGTAGAAATTTAAGTAGGGCTTTCAAAACTGAGGTTCAGTAGTATTTTGAAATCTTCAAAATATTTATTCCTTCAAATGCTTGTGAGTTAAATCTTATATTAATCGTGATCTTGAAGAATAGCACTGTGCCCAGGTTCTCAATGTCTACAAAGGATGAAAAGCTCTGAATTACACAGAAGACTGGCCTGGCTTGCCACCTGCATTAGAGCCCAAGGACAGTCTCGGATACTAATGGAGCACACCTTTTAGGACACATGTATTGCATGTGTAAGTGCAATAAAGAATGGCATTTTTGCTGAGGCAAATCTGTACTTTCCATCTACAGGCTACCTATGAAGCAACAGTATATAGAGAAGGCAGCTCCAGGGTTCAGCATTTTGTTACAGAACAACCACAGGATTTTCCTGAGATTGAGGAAGATTTTTTTATTAGTTACAAGAAATTTGGTGTGTATCTCTCAAAGTTCCAAGGAGTATGATTTCCTGCTGAAAACTCACTGTTATATAGATCTATAAACTATTTTTTGGAATATATACTAGGAAAAAAAAAGTGTGTTAAGTAAATCACAAGTTATTTACAGATTCTGTGTCAATGCACCACATAATTTCCTTTGTAATATCTTTTCATGGTTAAAAAGAATGGCACAGTTAACAAGCCTTTTATATAAGTTAAATATGTAGAGAAATATCCTAGGCTGTGGAAGTCCTAGATACAGTTCTTTGTTATGCTTGCATGAATATTAAACTTGCCATGAATCCCCTTGATTTCTAGATAGGTAATTTTCACCGATTTTCCTGCTGACACCGATTCATGTTGTATGAAGTACTTAAACTTGCATTGCAGCAGATACTGTCAAGTACTTTCTCTGTTTAAAAGATGCAACAGATTTTAAGGCAAGTGCATTGAAGGAAATACTTAAGGAAATACTGAACTAGGCAAACATACCTTTTGCAACTGGGTTGTGCATGTGTGCAGTCCTTTGGGAATGGGTTGGACATCTGGCACTTTTGAGAAGCATCAGACCTACTAATGGCAGAATGACTGTGTCATGCATTCATAATATGCCCAGTGTTTCCATATGCAGTGGGTAGTCTGGATGATGTGTGCTGATATAGCTCACCTTCCTATGGCCTTATCTGGAGATCTGCTATTCTAGTTAAAAATTCTGTACACATATCAGAAAGTTGCCTCAGGTAAGTACCTGTCAGATGGCAGATGTAGCACAGCCATCTAAAACCTCCCATTCAAGTTTTTGAGGTAGGGAAAAAACTCAAAAATCAGGTCTTAGAAAAAAAAGAGTGTATGATATTAGCACCATTTACATTCTCTTTCACTAGATCGATGAATATTTAAAATAAATATTTAAATTAAAACAGCCTCAAGTGAAGAAAATAATGAAATGCCTTCCAAATACTGTATGATGTCTGAGAAAATTGATTTGGATATTAGAATTTAACAGAGAGACAATATAGTGAATCCAGTCCTACCATACTCTCAGTTTGTGCCATAATTATTTGCACATAGAGGAACTCTACATAGACAAATATATCATTTTACTGTGAACTGTGTCAGTTTAACTTGCATCTCAATTCATAGTTGTTCAAGTTTTAATTGAAAAATCTAAATGAAAACTAATATATGGAAACTGCATATTACCACTCATAATGTATGTAGCATTGAAAATATCGCTAATACTATTCCAGAAATTATGTTTATTGACAATTGATTTAAGGGGAATATTACCCAATTTAAAGCCTTGATGTGAATTGAATGTGTTTTTGGAGAATAAAAGAAAAAGACCTATGGTAGAACTTGCCATCACTGTGCTAAAGGAAGAACAAAACTGTAGGCAGCTGAGACAACTGCCTTTGCTGTCATGTCCTGCTGTTCCATCAGCACTGACTGCAAAAAAACCTGACTGAAAAATGATATAAACAGGTTATAGGGGCATGTCTCTCCTAAAGATAGTCAATGTCTTCAATAAATCACAGCATGCTTTGAAATAAACTGCTAGGACTCAGTCTGACTGTCAATGTTTCTCTAATAAACCAAGCCATGACTATTTGATATTAATTTAGGCACAGCTGAGGACCATCAGAAATAGTGCCAAACCTCAGAAGCTTTTTGCTAGATCAAAGGCCACAGAACATGCTATAAACTGTCTGTAATAGACCTCAGCTGAAGTAATTATCTGAACAAATGAAAAGACAAGGAATAAAACTGAAAAATATCTTAAAGTGAAATATATGTGTAATTATAGTAATTATGAGCAGTTTTCCAATGTTTTCCAGCTGCCATATAAAAAAATCACTGGGTCTACTAAGACATGAAGGATTTGAAATTCATTATGATATATAGATGACAAACTACTGAAACAGGCCGCCTAAGTAGGTTGTAGAATTTCCTCCTATGCAGTTATTTAAAAATAATT
>VYZP01018101.1:0-13248 GCA_013400635.1 Hypocryptadius cinnamomeus | reverse complement strand
TGTACCTTCTTGGGAAAAAACCCCAAAAACCTGCTGAAACAACCACCAAACAAAACCGAACATCGGCAGCTTAGTCTGTGATGCTGTGAGCTGCAAGAACGTTAGACACTGAGCTTACTGTTTTCCACAGCAAATATATGAGCATTGGTTTGATACTAAGATAGATGGTTTTAGCAACTTTAGGACACACATCATCATGAAAAGCATCTTAAATATTAAGATACTTTTTTATTTTTTTCCCTGACTTACGTATAGCATGGCAAACTGCAAGTAACTATAGCAACACTGCAACCATAGAAGCTACCTCGGATTTTTCATTTTCATTACACAGCCTTGCACAGTATTGGTGTATTGGTGTAGGATGTGTACCACATTTCTGTTCATTCAGTTGAGTCCACCCTTTCAGAACACTGAGGTGCATCTTCTTTCTTTTAGCCAGCACAAATACAGTGCAAGCTAAAGCATGACTCAAAGAGAAGAAAAGGGAGTTTCTTGAGGTCACATTCAGGCCTTCATGTTTATTCAGCCAATTGCCCTGATTTCCAGCTATGCATAAGCACATGTCTGTACTTTAGTATGGGTCAGACTCATGACATAAATAATAGTCAGACACAACACATCTGAAAATTTCAATAATTATTCAGTGGGTGAGATTTTACTCTAAATGACTGAAAACTGAAAGTCTGAACTACAAAAGGGAAGGAAAACTAGACTTCCTTTTAGGTTTGCTTCAAATGCCCTGGAGTTATTATATGATGCCAGGTGAAAACCAGGCAGAATTTCCAAACAGCCTGTGCTGCTGTGAAGCCTTCAGATAATATTGTCCCTGCAGATTCTTAGTTAAAAATGGTGAAGGAAGGGACACTCAGAGTGCTGGCAAGGGCACTTAGTGAGAAAAGAAAGGGAGCAGCAGAAGCAGAAACCTTTTCAGAGTAGTAGCAGCCTAGCAGAGTCCTTGATCAGAAGGGCAAAGCCAGGAGAGATGTGCCCAGCTGCACCCAGCTGCCTGCTAAAGCCATCAGTGTCATTCCTTGTTCCTTTGATGTCTGCAGGCAATCAAAATGCCACATGTAGTTTGGCAAAAGGAGAGCTTCTTGGTCTCCATTCCCACTCAGCTCCCCTGTGCTAGAATGACCCTAATATGGCAACAAACACTGCAAACACAAGACTTAGTAAAATCAGAAGTTTAAAAAAAATCGTAGCAGGAAAAAAGTAGCCAGGACATTACAAGGAGTTAATAACACAGACCTCTAGAAAAAGGCTGCATTTTTTTTTTTTTTTCTTGGACACATTTCTCTTCTACAATCCCTTTAGATATTTTGCAGTAATATGTTGCATAGAAAAATAACAGAAAAAAATTCGCATTTAAGACAACTGAAAGTATCCAGTTACTGATCTACCATTTTTTGGAAAGACAGTTATCTGAAACACCTTCTTTTTTTCCCTATTATTTGTAGTACGAAGAGAAAACAAAAGTGAACAAGGAATTCATCTTACAACATACTATACAAAAATTAAGAAAGAGGTTTTGGCAGTTGTTGGAACACAATGGGCCATTTACAACTGCAGGCAAATGTTAAACAACAAAGGGAAAGGACAAAATTCAAGAGGCACATAATTGCCTATTTTAAGGCAGGGTATAACTAATAATTAAAAAGCATCATTAAAATATGGGCAAATTATTTGCCATAAATAATATCACCAACAAATTAACTTTTATCCCTTCATAGGTTGGCCAACCAAACCAGCCACATTTTTTAATGAAATCATCTGCAGCAACCACAATAGTGACTTTATTTCATTTTTTTTTCGTAAGCAGGATTTTTCCATTAATTCAGTCTCTTGGGTTTCTGGGGAAAAAAAACCACACAACAACACAACAACATCAAAAAACAATCACACCAATAAAACTGATGCCATAAGTTTTAGCTTTTATATTTTTCAGATCCTGTACTGGAGTAGTATATAAGTCTGAACATCACACAGAATGATAGTAAGCTCTGTTCACATTTTGGTCAGACAAAAAAATCCTTTCAAGCCTGAGAACCAAGGTCTATATCACAGCCTCAGGCCTCAAAAAGTATAAACAGACATGAATTGGGGAGGCAGCACAAACTGGGGAATTGTGACTTCATTACTTGGAGCTGTAATTGGACAATTACCCCTGATATGCAAATAGACCAAACTCACATCTGTCTGAAAAATTCATGACTGTGGTCCATCTTGGGTGTAGCCTCTGCAAGGCTCCTGCATTGCCCAAGGTGTGTCTGTTAAAGGCCTTTAATAAACACCCACTTTATTCTGTGACTCTGTCCAGCCTCTGTTCCAGGCCAGCCTTCACAAGGCATCACAAAACCTGGAGCAGCACACTGCTTCCACTTTGCAGCAGCAGAGCTTTTGTTAAATGTCTGTTCACACATTTNGCCAAACACACACAGACCAAAAAAAAAAGAAAAAAAAAATTTGCAATCAGCCATATAGAAATCTCTGTCTGTAAACTTGAACCTTGACAAAAATGATATAATTCTTAAGTCTAGATTACCCTTTGAAGATACTGACTCAAGTGGGCCCAGAAATATACTAAGCCGAGTTTTATTAAACAAAATTGAATATTTAAGAATACAATGCCTTGATAAAGAAAAGAAACCAAACAACTTGTATTCCTGAAATAACCAACACGGGACAGATTTTGGCAACAAGGGCATCACTTGCATTTTAAAATTTTTCTGAAGCTGTTTTAAAAATAACTGGTCTGTCAGCTTGGGTCAATCATTTTATTTTTTAAATCCTCTAATACTCTCTAGCATTTCTCTCCAAGGAAAGTTCCCGGTGTGCTGTCATGTCATATTAGGGAGTTGATATAGAGATTGTATATATTGGTGAAATCATTAAATTCGATCTCTATCCTAAGAGAGAGTAGAGCAAATATGAAGTTACACTCAAACTCTTTTGTAAATTCTAAAATTCTGCAATAAATTGTTATATGATATTTTGTTGCTTTCAACACAAAATCTTGGTGATGACAGCTTTCAGAGAGTAAAATTACCTTTTTTGTGTCAATGTGAAATTTACCACTGTTATAACTTACTCAAATGACACATATTATTGAACATGTCTGACCATGACCTGAATATTTGTACTATTCATTTTATGTCTTTTTTAAATCCATACTAGAAGTAGGGCTTTTTTAGAGGGTCCCATATCTACTCCTTAGCTTGCATAGCATAAACTGAACAGAGATTTTGATTATATTATGAGGTATCTGTTTTTGTTTCTTTGTATCATCTTTCATTCCTCTGGAATTTGGGAGGCCAGGGTTATTTCCTGTTCACACTTTCTTCTCTCATCTTCCACAGTATTTTGGAAAGAAGATATATGACCTTTTCTAGGTCATACACCTAGTTATCTCCTTTCTACTTGTTCAGATCTAGGTAAGGATTTCCTCCTGAAGAAAAACACTTTTTTATTTCTTTCCACTACCCAATCTACTAATTTTGTGGTATTCGTTTTCCCAAGTAGCAAGTTGTAGCAAGAGCCAGAACTTTGCTTTTGGCTGAGATTCCAGATTTTCTGGAACAGTACTATCAGTCTTACAATCAACTACAGTGCATAAAAGTATAAAAGCTGAAGGAGGTGCTTCCAGCTTTTTCACTGTTTTTCGAAGATCTTTGGTCTGAAGGAGCAATTTTATTTTCTGCTGAAAGGCACCAACTATGCTTTACACATATTGACACATCATTCTCACTCAGGAGAGTGTGATGAAATGTGGTGTCCTTTGTCTTTAGTCTTCACTACAACCACCTTGTGTGCAGAAAAGATGGGGTGTGCAAAGAAATGCTGAAGGTAGGACAGGAGATGTATAATTACATTCTGCAAAGATGTCTCCAATATTTTCTACTGTGACTGAGTTAAGGCTAGGATTTCAGGATGTAGAAAGGCATGCTTAATCTTCTGGAACAAAGATTATGCAAACAAATGCTCAATATTAATTAATGAATGCTTCATCTAAACAGCTTTACACATGCACACACAGAGGACCTAAGAAGGTGTATAGATTTACAAGGAAGAGGGAACATTGGTCTTTTTAAACAAATTATTGAGGATCAACGTGTAGTTGTTCTTTATTTCTGTTAGTAACATCTCGTAGCAAATACTATGAAGTATAACCCTCCCTGCTAGTGCAGCAGTTTCATATGTAAAATGTTTATCAGGAACACATACCTGACAGCTAGTAGCAACAGACTGGACTGTGAACTATATAAGCATTCTGTAATAAGCTAAGTGATCTCAAATTAAACAATTCAGCTTGTTACCACTCTCAGTTTGAATGTCCTATTTGATATCTTTACAATTTAATCATTCATTAAAAGAAAGAAATTAAGCCCTGTTGCATTCAAGAAATAGAAAATTCAGGTTTAGTTTAAAGTAAAAAACATTCAGGTGAAGTTTAAAGCAATAGGAAAGATAATTGGTTTGCTTAGACTAAGCTACACTTGGTGTCAAATTTTTCAACTTTTAAAAATTATTTTCAAATAAGAAGACACAGTTGTGTTCAAAATTACTCTGCTTGCTTTTTATATATATATACTGAGCAGAGTAATTCTCATATAACTGCTTCTGAAATGTTAATGTGTGTATTTCTACATATGCTTGCCTTTATTTTCGTCTCTTAGCAAATGAAATGAGGAATAAGACATCAATTCTTCACAGATATTAAAGCTTATGTACATAGTAGTATGACTGTGAAAAAAAATCCATGAGTTATAACAATGATCTTTATTGACCAGCTCCTTTCCTGCTAACTTATTATACAATATTAACAAAGCCATGTATGTAGACAAAAAAAAAGCAGAGTAAGCCTGCCCTTACAGCAGGACAGTGCTGCTGCTATCTACAGTTTCATACATCAGGAGTTAACTTCCTTTGGTTGAGCCACCAGAACAACACAGGAGTGGCCAAGAAAAGCTTTGCTTGAAGTTGATAATAATGAGATATCAGATGACAGCTCTGTTCTATTACCTGCTATCCAGCAATCCAAAGTAATTTCTGTGCCACTTTGCATTCCGCCCTCTGTATCTTCAGCTCTTTTGCAGGACATCTCTGCCAATGCACACACTAATCCCACCAGTAAATAGGTGCTCTACCTTGTCTTCTGTGATCAGCTATCTAAAAATGTGACTGGTTAAAATGATCCAGATTCAGCTGTCCCTGCTTCAACAAACCATAATTTCACATTTCTTTTTCAAAATGTTTTGTTTCCTATTAAGCATCAGGGCCATAGTTGCTGTATGCCCTTTCAAACATATCAGAGCTGCCTTTGACTTTCCACTGAAAGGTTATTGTGCAGAATAAGTCAAGAAAGTTCAGTTACATAGGCAAAAGAAAACCCTTTAAGTTTCAATATTTGCATAACTACATAAAAATCTACATAACAATTTTTGCACTTAATTTTTATAACTGTGTATCTCAACAAAGATAGAAATCCCATATTCACATTCAAAGTGTTTCCTGTACATATAGAAAATCTCTCTGGCACATTAGCAGCTAGCAAGAGACTAAGTGCAAAACAACTTCTGAAGGAGAAAACCCTTGGATAGCTGATGGTAGAGCCTTAAAAGGAGACTTCCTCTATTTTAAGTAGGTAACAAAGAAAAGAAAACACTTTAAAAAACATTAATTTTCATCTGATTCAGTAATTGAAATTGGATTTGATTTTCCTTAAAAATTATTGTTATACAAAGATGTTCTTACTGCTGTAGTGAACATAAAAGAGATATTTTAGGAAAATAGTTAGCAGATCTTATTCTACAATCCTCAGTTCTTTACTGATGTGTCTAAACTTTTTAACTGAGTTGCCTGGTCATTTCATGAGATCTACAAAATTAAAAACCCAGACTGAGGAACACACAAAACTGCTAACTCTTCTAGGCTCTCCAGTTTGTCTGAGCAAGAATTTTAATTTCGAAATGTAAACAAAGTCCACCTCACAGCAAGTTTTCATAAACAGAAAGAACAAGGATTTAATTATATTAGAATCAGACTCTAGATCTGAGCAGCCCATATTTTCAAAGCTAGGTAAGTTTTCAAAACTATGTCATCAGACAGAAAGGTGTTGAAAAAAATATGGTTTTGGTAAAAATAGCTTTTCATATATGAAATTTCAAATACTGAAATTCATTGCTTGGTTTAAACTGAAAGAATTCCTTAACTTTTGGCTATTATTGAACATTTAAGATTTACAAAGTGCTTTTTCCTTCCAAAGTCATCTTGGCAATTTGAATTACCCAAAAACATAAAAAGAGGTGTTGTTGGCTTCCAAACCTGCATACAAACCACATTAAAGTAACACATATTCTTGATTAAAAATAAACCAGACCAAAACAAACAACTCGGTTTATTTGCTACTTCTGCCAGACACTGTTAGCTTTGTACTGCTAACAGTATCTATCTACTAGTAACATCTACATACAACCTGAGAAATGACCTTGGAAAGCAGTGCCGTGGAAAGGGACCTGGTGGTCCTGGTCAGTGGCAAGTTGAACATGAACCAGCAGTGCCCTGGCAGCCAGGAGGGCCAACCCTGTCCTGGGCGCATCAGGCGCAGTATGGCCAGCCAGGCAAGGGAGGGGATTGTCCTGCTCGGCTCTGCACTGGGGTGGCCTAGCTTTGGGTGCTTGGGGCAGTTTTGAGTGCCACAATGTAAGAAAGATTTAAAACTATAAAAAAAAATGAAGTTATTAGAGAGCCTCCAAAGCAGAGCTAAAAAGATGGTGAAGGGTCTAGAGGGGATGCTGTGGGAGGAGCAGCTGAGGTAATTTGGTTTGTTCAGCCTACAAAAAAGAAGATTGAGAGGAGAACCTTGCTGCAGTTACAACTTCCTTATGAGTGGAAGAGGAGGGGCAGGCACTGATCTCTTCTCTGTGGTGACCAGTGACAAGATCCAAGGGAACGGCCTGATGTTGTGTCAGGGGAGATTTAGGCTGGATGTTAGGAAAAGATTCTTCACCCAGAGGGTGGTTGGGCACTGGAACAGGCTGCCCAGGGAAGTGGTCACAGCACCAAGCCCAACTGAGCTCAAGAAGCATTTGGGCAATGCTCTCATGCACGTGGTGGGATATCTGGGGCTGTGCTGTGCAGGGCCTAGGACTACACCTCCTTGAGGATCTCTGTTATTTTTTCAACCCTTGAATGCATCATAAAGAAGAAGTGACACACACAATTTGGGAGGAGGCAAGGGAGGCAAAGTAGATACTGATAGTTCATATTCTAAATAATATTGAAGGCAGGCTTCAAATTACAGAGCATTGTAGATGCTCACATTGAAATACATCAAGGGTTTGAATCAGTGTTTGAACCACATAACTTTATGTGATAATACATGTTGTTTGTAGTGATAACAAAAAGCTGCCTCTCTTTTCTGCCTCCATGCTATGTGTCAGGACTGCAGAAGTAATATTTTATGAACTGTATTGAAATAATGGAAACTATAATTTGAATCATGAAAAAAAACATGAGATGCCTGGACTGTTTCGAAATAGCCTTACAGAACGTGATCTAAGCAAATGGATCTGCAATTTACAACTAAAGTAAGCCTGCTGGGCTTGGCAGGCTTCTCCCTCCTCCCTTTCCATGTTGTAAGTGATACATTGGTTTTGCTGAAGAACTCAACCCTGATCCTTCCTTTTGATCAATTGTAGAGAATTTATTGACCTTTAAACTGAAAAAACAGCAAAGACTTGTCTAGTACAGCCTTCACCAAAAAACAATTATATTCTGAAATCATTCCAAGAAACAATATTAAATATGCACATAAAATGAAAGAATGTAATAGCTTTGGAAATGTTTACAGAAAATAATTTCAGGTAGTTTCTATTGATGATAGATAACAAAAATTCTTTTAACACAAGAATTTAGAAACTGTAACGGGAATGCGTGGATGGAATTCCTTTCCCAAATAATACAGTAACACTATTCTGAGAGTCAAAACATGACCACAGTCTTGAAGATTTGAAACACATTCAATTGCACTAGGGTAAACAAACTGCTATGCTGCTTTTAAATGTTTTTTTTACTTTTATTTTTGCTACCTTGAACCCCAGCTGCTGTACATGAAACACATTCAATAACACTAGGGTAAACAAACTGCTATGCTGCTTTTAAATGTTTTTTTTTACTTTTATTTTTGCTACCTTGAACCCCAGCTGCTGTACATTCATGTGTAGGTAGGAATCACTGTCAAGACCCGGTTTCAATGCACTTTCAAGCATCTCATTGGAATGTACTGCTCTGTCATGCTGTTTGAAGTCTGAAGTGACTTCATGCTAATGGATGTGTGACTCAACAAGAGTTTTTGTGTTACAAATTACAACCTTTTCTCACAGGTTTCCTCTCAGTGGAACATATCAAAGTTGGTTTCATCTATTTAAAAAAGATTTGATCCTCTGGCTATAAATAGTAGTATTGCATATTTTGGTGTTATGAGTGCTACAAAACTCTAAAGTGTAGCCAATTATCTTACTTCTGTGGTCTGAATGACCGCCTAGAAAACTGGTGTAAAACTTCATGTGAACATGAAGACTGAATTTCTTTAATGAATTTTTCTTTTACACTTTCCTCATTATGACAATAGATAGTACAGACATAAATGGGGGAATAGAGTACAAAAAAGATCAGTGGGAGACAAATTTTCCCCACATACATCCAAAAGAAATCCAATTTCCGGAGGAAGAAGGAACAGAAAAGAAGATAGGGAAACTGAAATCTGAGTAATGTATACAGTTGACTTCACTAACAAAGCAAAAATAAAAAAATGTTTAAAAAAAGTCTGAAGGACTATGTTTTATAAAGAAGTTTCTGAAGCCTTCTCTATGAAGAAGAGATGCGCAACCAAGGAAACAAGTTTGGAGGCTTGGGAGGTGTGGCACTGTGAGCTGCAGGAACTGTACTGCAGCCAACAGCACTGTGTGACAGTGCCACAGCCAGTGTGATCCACTGTGGATTTTTAATAGACACAAGGGAAAATAGGAGGCATGAGAGAAATTAATTTTAGGATTGTCTTATCAATAACATTCTTCAAGGTTTGAAGGAGTGTAGGTGGTTTGTTTTTTCAGTACTTGACATTTATAATGAGTAGACATTCACCTGTTTTTTCCAGAAGTGTATTACATCTTTGATTACTTCTCCAATGACTTCATTTCACAGGTTGAGCTAGATGAAGGAGGCTCCCTTTTTGCTTATTTTCCCCTCTAGTGGGAACTGAGACTGCCAAGCATTAAGAAGTAAAAAATTCAAATAAAGACCAGTGCAGGTCAGTTGAAAAAATATTAAATCTGAAACATATCCCAATAGAAAATTTTATATTGCTTTCCATAATGACAGTATACTTCTGAAATTCCGTTTCATTTGCTGTGACATTTTTAACGTCAGAACTTTAGACAGTTTTTGAAAAATATTTCAAGCAGTTGTGATTTTGGTTCCAATTTAGTATAAAAAGATTCAGTTTTATGCTTAAAATATTCAGGGAATTGTTCAGCATTCAATAATTTAGCTCTGTAGTAAGTCAGTGATTATCTAGGAATGTAAATACTATCCATTGCTTAACACACAAACAAAACTGTTTAAGAGCATAGTAGCTCTTAAAAAGTGGCTTATAAATCTGAAGTTGAACTAAAACTGGTCAAAGTTGTTAAGGAAAATAGGAGCAGTAAGTAGAAGCACAGGGAAGACATAGACCCATTACTAAACAAGGCAGAGAACCTACTTATTAATAAGGTGACAAGGCAGAGGTTTCTGGTGTTTTCTGCTGCCTTTAGTGGCATAGATGGAGTCCACAAGATCAAGCAGGTAATACTTCACATGTCAACCCACCAGTAGTAGAAGAAAGGGTGGCCTTCAGCTTCTTGCAAGGTTTTAGCCTGCATAAATGTATGGGTCCAGAGGGAATGCACCCCAGTGAGTTATGAGAAGTGGCTGACACTGTTGCAGACCCACTGACTGTAATATTTGAACAGTGTTGAAGTCCAGGGAATGTCCTTGATGACTGGAAGAGAGTGACTTCTGCAGCTGGGTCAGAACAGAAGAATAGAAGACCCCAGTGCAGGCTGGGGTCTTGTGGCTGGGGAGAAGCCTTGCTGTAAGGCACCTGGGGGTCTTGGTAGACAAAAAACTGCTCATAAGTCGGCATGATTCTGCTGCAGTAACAAAGGCAAATTGGACCCTGGGCTGCATTCTCAGGGGCGCTGCTAGCACTGACAGACATGAAGTCATCTCAATCTACACAGTGCTTTTCAGGCTGCATCTGGAGTATTATGTCCAGTTATGTTCCATTTTAAAGAATGATGTAGACAGACTAGAGACAGCCCAAAGGAGGGCCACCAAGATGAGCAATGGGCTAGACAACACCTTTGTGAGGAAAGAGTGAAGGAGTTATGTCTTATGTCCTTGAAGAAGGAAAGGCTTGGGGGTGTTTTTTATGGTATTCAGGTATTTAAAGGGCAGCTACAAAGAGGATAGGGACCCTCTCTTTGCAGGGAGCCACATGAAGAAGTAAAACCAGGAAAAGTTTCATCTCAGCATAAGAAAGAAATTTTACAGAAAGAATAATCATTTACAGAAACAACCTCCTCAGAGGTATGGTAGAGCCCCCATGGCTGAAGGTTTTCAAGATACAATTAGCGTGATAGATAATCTCATCTTTTATGAAATCTGGAATTATTTTCAATAAGAAAATTAGAAGGCCCCGCTGTTATTGCATGCTTCTTGCATTAACAAGTGCCTGCATTACTGCAGGTCATTAAGAGGATTTACAGGATTTGCCTTACTAAAAGGTGAATGTGCAGGAGTTTTTCCGCATTTTCTCAGATATTTTGTAATTTGCTTTGATGTTATGCTTACTATAAATATTTATAGGATTAGTAGAACAATAGAAGCCTGAAAGCAAAACTGCACATTCTGTATTCATCTATTTCTATAGTAAAATACATATAACACTCTGCAGCCCACTGATTTTTATAAGTAAATACTAACTCTTGTACATTTAGGCAATATTAACTCCATCTTATTCTGTTACCTCATCACCACAATAGGACTCAAAAAATGTACCTGTTACCCACAATGTTTCAACTGATTGAAAATAAGTCAGTCACACAGAATACTGTGCAGTGGAGTCATTAGAGAGGGGTGCTTTGCAATAGTCCTTCACATTTCAAATCTTTTTTGCTATTCTTATTTTTTGTTCCCATATGCCACACTGGTGAGGCTGTCATCAGCTTCAGCCACATCGTCCATACATGAATAGACATGACTAGCTGTGATTCCACCCTTGAGTGCACATTTTATTTCTATAATGAACACAGTGTATTCCAACTGTTTTGATATTGGTGCAGTAATGGACCTCACCATGTCATACCAGATGGTTTAATCCTGTACCAGACACTGGTAGACCTTTGTTGCCCTTCAAGGTCTCCCCAATTGAAAATCAGAGCAACTCTGTGCCCCTCTCATGTACCAAGGAGACCTATCATTTCTTTCCCTTTCCATAAAATTTCAGACCTGTAAATGTTTTAGGGCTATTTCAAGCCAACCCCAGTCCTAATGTGAGGGTGGCTTCACTGCCAAGCTGGCACTATGAAACCTTCAGGGCATATCTCTTTCAATCTTCCCAATAAGATCAGGAGATCAGAGAGTATGCAATACATATTTTCAAAGACTGCTTATTCACAACTGGAAAAAGAAGGCTCAGAAGGTTGCCTACAAATAGGCTTTTTGTAGTAGAATTAGCAAAGAAGACATTGTAAATATAAATTCTATATTGGCAAAAAATAAGCTGGCATTTACAATATACAGCTTCTAAGCAAAGAATTTTTTGAAACATCTAGAGAGTAAAAAACATGATCATACCTGTAGTTATAAAGAAAAGAGAAGGGAAAAATGGACTGATAACATGAACAATTTCATACAGGCATGTATAGTTGTATTCTCTGCTTGCCAAAACAGGTCCCTGCCTAAAATTTTAACAGACTAGCGTTAATCCATCACTTTTTTCAAATTTAATACTGAGAGATAGTAAGCTTGGTATTTCCACATTTCATTTTAAAATGAGGTCCAAATGGCAGTCACAACCTAAACTCAGATAACAAGCACTGTAAGAGCAGGTGCTAGGGTAGAATAAACAGCAGGTGGCCATGGAGTAGGCAATTCCTCATTTGTATATAAAATGTGAAAGATGTATAAAAGTAAACAAAAATTTAAATTATTTATCCTAACCACTTTTAGAAAGAACAAATAACTTCAGAAAAATATAGAGAATGGCAAGAAAAATATTATTTTTTATTCTCAACAGACAGATTTCTGTGTTTCAAAGGACAGAATACTGAAAGAAATTCTTTAAGAAAGAAGTGAGGTAGAGGCTTGTGCAGGAGGAAAAAAATCACCAGAGATTAGACGTACTGTTTATGACAGGGTTGCCTACCAAGTGGGTGTGGGAGAAAGGAAAAGAAATACATAAAGCCTTCAAGAGAGCCTGGTTTCACTCATATTCATATAATACAAAAAGTTTATATTCCAAGTCTTTTTGTATATTTTACCTCTTGGCATGACAGACATGCCTTATCTGCTGCATGCTTTTGTTCCCAGAAAATCCCACTCTGAAATCACAAGGACAAAAGCAAAACATCTTCCATGAATATAATTCTTATCCAAATAAGAGAGTGAACAATATTTGATGAAGGTTTTGAAGAAACAGCATAGACCAGGTGATTCCATGCAAGTACTAGTGTCCAGTACCAGGCACGAGTACTTCAGTCCTTTTGCATATTCAGTTTGTTATCCTGCTATGGGCCTCAACTCTCTAGTGATCAGTGGCAGACTGTTACTGAGCTCCATAATGAAACAAAAGCTCTCCCCTAAGAGATAAGGAAAGGACCTACCATTCAAGACTGTTGTCGTGAAGAACCATCCGTGGAGTCAAGTGGCTTTTTGAGCTACTTTGGCTTGGGGTTGTGGGTTAGGTTTTTTTGTTGGTTGAGGGGTTTTTTTTTTGTTGGGGACTTTGGCACTTTAGTAATTTGTTTGGGGTTTTTTGTTGTTTGGTTGATTCATTGGTTGGTTTGGGTTTTTGCTGGGTTGCTTTCTTTGCTTTTTTTTTTTAAACAACCAGCATAAACATGCCATCACCAATACTGGGAAAAAAATCTTTTTTTCATTCTGAGGAGATGTGTCCCTACACTTTTCCTAACTAGTCTATATACC
>VYZP01018100.1:0-25458 GCA_013400635.1 Hypocryptadius cinnamomeus | reverse complement strand
TGGGGGAACAAAATATCTTATATAATTTTTTTCTTTCTTTATTGTAAATCTTTATTAATGAAAAAGTCATTATGAAAACCCAGAGGCAAGAACTTTTAGCTCAGAACTATATTTCAGTTACAAAAATGTCTTAAAGCCAAAAAAAAGTCATAGCTCCTGTACTGAAATGAATCACTAGATGCTTAGTNCATAGCTCCTGTACTGAAATGAATCACTAGATGTTTAGGGATGGTCAACCACCTAGAAAAAGTGAGCTTTGCCAGCTTGGCCTTGCTAAGACATAACAGGGATTTGTAGCTGTGCCTTACTCTCCCTCCAGCATCAGAGATTTGTAGGCTTGGGAGGGACCTCAAGGGAGTGCAATCCTGAGGGAGAAGCAAGGATACCTGGAGCAATGATCATCAATGAACTGGAGTCTACCAAATCTGGTGCTGGCTCTGCCCATGATCTGCAAAGTTTTGCCCAAGCTGTAAAATTTTTGGAGGTGTTGGAAATCCCTGTTTCCAGAATCAGTCTTTCATTCCCTCCTAGTGACCTGACTGCCCTCCAGGAAACACAGAAGATCAATATCTTTTCCTTTTCAAGCACACTCTTTCCATGGTAGAAGTCAATCTTCATGCTCTCCTTAAGCTTCCATCAGCTTAAGCCAAAGTCAGTTCTTCCAACTGTTCCCTTGAGATCCTGCCTTGTAACACATTTTTATGATCTCCTCTCCCTCCAGCTGGTCTACAGCTTCCTTAAAGTGCTGTTTCCTTTCTAAAAAAGAAACTAAAAAGGTGACTACCCAGTCCTAGTCCCAGCAGAATAAATACCTTTTCAGCTTATTTGTAGCATTGCTCCTGATACTTTCTGGAGTGAAATTTACAGGTTTTACCCCACTGCTATGTTGCTGCTTTAGTCTGCAGTCACCTATCCCTCTTCTCCTCCAATATCCTCCAAAATCCTCTCCAGCCTCACAGCAGCAGACCCAGTTATTCCATAGACTGTGCTTATGCATTTGATTTGCCCTCTTTGCACGTGGTGCACTGCATTTCCCTCTCTTGACATTCACCTTGCTGATTTGGGGACGCCTTTCCAATTTATTGGGATCATTATGGATTCTGATGCTGTCATCTGAACTGCTTGCAGCCCTTCCCAGAACTCTCCCAATGTGCTCTCTCTGTTCTGTCACTCATCTCTGCTAATGAAAGTGTTGAGCAGAATCACACGCAGGGTAAAAATCTTGCTGGCAATTCCCTCCAAGTTTGACAGCGAAGCCCTTGATTATATTTTGAGAGAGATTGTTCAATCAGTTATCACCAACTTTGTTATGACTGTGTTGAGGTCATCTTTCACTCATTCACTGTAAGGCCACTAAGTAAAAAACTGTCAGGAAGACTTCTAAAAAGTTCAGATATATTGTATCTACTCAATTCCTTTTATTCTCTAGGCAGTTATCTTGTCAAAGAGAGAAATCAGATTAATTTGCCATGAACTCATCTTGACAAATCCACGCTGGCTGCCGGCCAGTGGAAGAAAACTAGTCTTAATCATTCATGACCAAAATATTCCTACTGAAACACAACTGGATTTGACTCAGCACTGTCAGGGATGCACAGCAGGTACCCAGGGGAGAGATGCCAGTTTGGATGCTCTCCTGTCCTTCCTCCAAAATGGAAGGGAAAGGAGTAAAGCTCTTTAAGGAGGAACCCACAGTCATACTCCCACAAAGAATATGCTTTTTTTTTTCTCGTTCTATCAAAGTTCTTGCAGAAAAAGCCACAGGAAAGATGAACGAGGATGAGAGACACACAGGCTGGGTCCTCAGTGCTCAGAATGTTCAAGAGGAACACGACATTGTACTAGTTCAGACCTACAGAAGGAAAGCAACTAGAAACCAAGAACTGGTATCTGTCATCTTTCATCCAATTACCTGATATCCCCCAGTACCCCCAAAATGTGTTACAGCAGCACAGGCAGTACTGTGATAATGAAGCCTCCCAGAGACTGGGGCTTTTTGTATATTTTACAAGAACAACACAAAACCCCCAGCTCTGTCAGCGTCTCAATGTCACACGGTTTTTCAGTTCTGGAAGTCAACCTAACAAAATTTAAGCATGGAAATCTCTTACTGGACATGAAAAATGGTATTTTAAGGCCCGATTCAGTGGTATGATTCAAATTTTCTGCAACAGGACACTTGTTAAAACAACTTATCTCCTCGCTGAACTGCCCATCCTAACTACCACTCAAGTTGATAAAACACAGCAGTTATCTGCAAGCAAAACTGGGCCAATATTAATGAGATTTAAGAGAAAATACCTGGTTTTCCACTGAAAGCAGGGCCCAGCGAGGAGCACATCTCCACTGATATCAGACAGGACTTACCTGTTCACTAGCCTGACTTGCTTGGGTAACTCTCCCTTTTAAATGCCAAACACACAGAGGTATTATCTCCTGGGTACACAAAATAAACCAAGGATCTCTGTGCAGACACAGACTCAGATCACTCACTTGGCTCTCTGAAACTTCAGAACAGGCAAACACAAAGGGGCTCCCGAGCCCCTTCCATGCAAGCAGTGTGACACCCTGGGGGTTATCTTTTATCTCAGATTTGTTTATCCCTCTAGCACAATATGCTATAAAACTGAGCTGTGTTGTGTTCTTAGCCAGTCAGATATATTTGCTGATCTAGCTGGGCTAATTAAAACTTACTGTTTCCTGAGAGATACAGTTGTTTTGAGTAATCCAGGACTACTTGATAATCCCTCTGGGACCATCTCAGGTGATTGCTTGCAGTCTGTGTGTGAGCATAAAGGTTCATTTTCAACATTTACGTATCATTTATTCAATAACAATTTTCAGTTGTTTTAAATAATATAGCTCAACAGCATGAAATAACATTTCCTTCTTCATTGTTACCTCTCCCACTCACTGTCCTATCTCTCTTGATACCATAATTTCCTTTAAACACATCAAGCCAATGACAATAAAAGTAAACCTTATATAAACACATGCTAGCTATAACCTTGACAAAAAAAATCCCATAAAGCTTCCCAAGGAGGCTGTTTTACAGTTTTAAAGCTCTTTATATAAAGACACATGTTTTTGCTATAAACTAGAACCTGAATATCTAAAAATCTACTGCTCTGACAGAATTACAGCAAAACAAGACACACATGGCCCCAATCTGGTGGATACATCCAGGTGCTGGAGCATGTCCTGAGAGGGGAAACAGAGCTGGGGAAGGGTCTGGAGCACAAACCTGATGAGGAGCAGCTGAGGGAGCTGGGGGTGTTTAGCCTGGAGAAAAAAACAGATGGGAGGGATCTCATTGCCCTCTACAACCCCCTGAAAGGAGGGTGTAGCCAGAGGCTGGTAGTATCTTCTCCCAGGCAGCAAGGAACAGGACAAGAGGAAACAGCCTCAAGTTGTACCAGGGGAGGTTTAGATTGGATATTAGGAACAATTTCTTCATAGAAAGGGTGTTAAGCACCAGAACAGGCTGCCCAGGACAGTGGTAGAGTCACCATCCCTAGAGATATTTAAAAGATGTGTAGATGTGGTACTCGAGGACATGGTTTAGTGGTGGGCTTGGCAGTGGTGGGGTAATGGTTTGGCTCAATGATGTTACAACTCTTTTCCAACTTAAATGATGATTTTACAGTCTCATTCTTACACTCAAGTTCCATTAAAAAGTGGATGATGCTACATCTTTTACTCCCTAAGAATAATTTGCTTTTTTTGTGGTAGGCTATTGAGATGTGATTATACTCTTAAGGCTTTTCCATGCAGCTGCTCAGAGAATATTGAGATTGCCAAGTTCAACTGCTGCACTGACACCAATAACCTGGCTCAAAATACTTCATCTGCCCCAGCTGTGAGACATAAGTAAGATTAGTAACAACTAAAAGATATCACAGAAAGACCCTGATATCCTTTCTTTGTAGAGCTAATAGCACTTGGGCTATGGTTCAGCAATTCAAAAGTGTCAAAATGCTTTTTCAATAGCACTCAAGAGGGGAAATTTTCCCTTGCAAGGCAACTTCTTGTAACTTTCTGTGCCACTTTCTTCTTTTTGCACTAATGGGTAAATGTGAATTAACAGTTTTATTCTCTCCTGATTTGGACGTTGAAGAACTTACTGCCTTTCTCATTGCTTGAGGATTATATCTGTTGTAGCAGAAGAGGTTGCACAGCAAAATTGTGGATGTGCCATTCCTGGGAAGTGTTCAAGGCCAGGGACCCTGAGCAACCTGGTAGAAGGTGTCCCTGCCCATGCCAGGGGTTTGCACCCAGATGATCTTTAAGGTCCCTTCCAATCCAAATCATTTTATCATTTTGTGATTCTAAGAAACAACTAAGAGCTTGCTGGCAGGGCCATATTGTTGGAAGAGACATCCCCTCGCTGGCCTCCATTTTAAGAAACTTTAAGAGCAGCACAAAAACTGGCAGCAGTCCTCTACTGCTGAAGAGGTCAAACAAACCCTTCTGCAGCTCCTTGATGCAGAGCCACGTCTCTCCACATCTCAGACCTTTGCAGGAAAAGAAACTGCCCTTCCACAGAACTGACTCTTGCAGGACACCCTTAGGGGCAGAGCTGGATTTCAACCACAGCTAAACACTCCAGCCTATGAATTCCTTCAGGTGTAAAACCTTCTCATATTAGTATCTGTTGCTAGGGAAAATACAATTTAATCTACGTTGCTGGCAGTGATTTTTGCTGGAAGGTGCTATCTTACACACTTTCCTCAGGATCAAAAATTAAATCCTATGGGCTCTTGGGATTGCTTGTCTGGGAGGCTGCCAGACAAGCGCTTCCCTACAATGATACACTGTTGTGTCAGCGCGTGGGCTTAGCCACTGCTTAACAAATCTGCTGGATAAACTTCCATGATTCATTCAAATGGCATTCAAGTGGCTAACGACCATATATTGGCAAGGAGCTGATGAACGCTGCTCAAACAATGAGAGAACCCACTTAAATCCTGAGTTAGGTTTGACAGATCAATGGAGACTTGACTGACAGCCCCTGGCACCCCACGTCACAGCTCTGAAAGAGCTGAGCAGCAGCAAGGGGGGTGCTATGAGCAGTCAGCAGCCCTTGAGTGTTGTTTGCCAAGTACAGGAGAGTTTAGGGCCAGAGGTGGCTCAGATGAGAGCATCTGACCAGTTTTAAAAAGGAAAGAGCAAGTCCTATTCTCTCTGTTTGATAAAATTAGAAGGAGGGCAGGACATGTATGTGTTTAATATGGATAACTAAGATATCAATGATATCTCTATGTGTCTAGCAGACACCTTCTGGTGAAACATGTCCCAGCCCATGGCAGGGAGGCTGGTACTGGATGATCTTTAAGGTCCCTTCCAACTCAAAGCATTCTGTGATTCTGGGATGTCAAGAGAAACCCACCCACACTCTCCTTCATCATCTCTCCCATGAGCAATAATAAGTTGGGGTCCAAGTGACAGCAATTACATCTGTCTCCTTTTCAAAGCTGAAAATCATGAACCTGGGTATTTTAAGAGGAAAACAAGAAGTTAGCATTTTGAGCCATTAAACTAGAAACTCCTGGAAAGAGGAGTCTAGAAATTACTCCCATTTTCCAGAGAAGGTTTCCTGTACAATCACTACAACAAATTATTCTGCTCATATGCAAAACCAATGTGAATTTCCAGGCCTGTTTTCACCATAATTTAAAACCAGTCACTGAAAAAATATCATCTCGCCCACAATATCTCCCCATAAAACTGGAGTAAATAGGAGCCAAAGTAATTATGTATATAGATAAAAGTATTTCCCTACAGGAAGAACAACAAAGCACCCTTTGCTGAGCAATTCTGGGGACCAGTGGATAACTAAGAGATTCCTCTGAGTTTTTCACAGCCTGAGAAACAGTGAATTATTCAATGTTCACTGACACTCCGGCCTTCAATGTCTTGTTCTGCCCTTCCCTTGCTGCACAGATCATTGGAGCATTTCAGTGACCAGTGGAATATACTGGATTTCTCCAACTGCTGGGATGTACATGCCAGGTCCACTCAGCCGGACAAATAAACTCCTGTAATTGCTGTATTTATGGGGCCAGACTGATGCTGCAATCTGCTCTGTGCCACACAGAGCCATTTCACTGTTGCACACAGACAGGACCAAACCCATCACTCCAGGTTACAGCAGCAGCATGAAATGGGTCAGAGACCCTCTGAGCCCCAGGCTGGGTGTTGTGCTTCAACCTAGCAGGCAGCTAAAACTCCCCCAGCCACCTGCTCACTCCCTCTCCCCTACTGGATTAGGGGAAGGAATCAGAAAAAAAAGGCAAAAATCATGGGCTAAGATAAGCACAGCTTTGCAGGACAGAAAGGAAGTGGAAATAATAATAGTAATGATAAAAGCATACAAAAAACGAGTGATGCACAATGCTATTGCTCACTGCCTGCTGAGCAGTCACCCTCCAGCCCCCCCAGTTCTATTGTTCAGCACGATGCCATATGGTGTGCAATGTCCCTTTGGCCAGTTTGGGTCACTGTCCCAGCTGTGTCCCCTCATGGCTCCCTGTGCCCCCCAGCCTCCTCGCTGGCAGGGAATGAGGAGCTTTTTGAAAAGTCCTTGACTTCCTGTGAGCACTGCCCAGCAACAGCTGAAACCTCAGTGTTCTATCAACATTATTCTCATTCTAAATCCAACACACAGCACTGTACCAGCTACTGGGAAGAAAATTAACTCTGTCCCTGCCTAAACAAGGACTTTGGGAAGCTGGCTGCTGTTCTCACAGTGAAAGTACAGGAAGGAAGAAAGCATATGACTGCATCTTGTTGTTTAAACATTCACACTTGTTCCTTCAAAAAACCCCATCTCTCCTGAACTTTTCAAGCTATTTCACCCAACCACACTGCCACCTTCCCCAAAATGCTTTCTCCCTTTTATTTTCTGCTCATTAAAGGCCTGGCTGTGCTGAGTTGTAAGATAGTGATAGTGGTGTATGCACCAAAAGTTTCTTTCTGTTCTCTTTCTTGATACAATTTGGGGTTTCTTTGGTGTTTGGGTTTTTTTTTGTTTTGGTTTTGCTTGTTTGTTTGTTTTGGAGGGTTTTTTTGTTGTTGTTGGTTTTTTGGGGGGTTTTGAGGGGGTTTTTTTGTGAAAGACACAAACCCAGTCATTTTTCCCTCTGCATCTGTGGCTGTGCTGCAGGAGCCTTAGAGCTGCTTGTGGACAGAAGCAGAGCAACAGGCAGCAGCACAGGCTGAGATTTTGTTTGGAGGCTCTGAGCTGACAGAAGATAATGGGGGGTTTACAACAAAGGTCCTTCCTGAATGATAAACTATTCCTGGTGCATTTGAAGGATTTGACAGACCTATCTATTTGTTCTGCTCTGCACAGAGAGGGGATGAAATGACCTAGATCAACACAAAAGGCGCTACAAAAATCAGATTTTCAATGCATATTCAGCAACTCTAGGCAGCAAACGCACAATAGATATTTAAACAACAACCCTTGTAAAAACCTTGCTCCCTTGTCATAGGATGCTTTGTTGGCTATTTTTAGCTTTTCAAGTGTCAAGAAGCAATGGAAAAAAATACTGCTGAACAGCACTGGACACCAAGATAAAACAAGCGAGGCAAAAAGAAATCTGAAGCAAGCTCCACAAGATGATGCTAAGTTATTTAAAGCTCTCTTTCCTGCAAGACAGGTGATGTATTTCAGCTTAAATATCGCACTCGATCTGTCCTCAGTGAACAAGCAAGTGACAAGCTGCCAATCCAGCTGAAAAGCTCCCCATCCATCAGGGCTTCCCCCGCCCCTGCCCCACACCAAAGCAGTGCTTCATCAGCACCTACAGAATCTGAATCTGCCTATTTTTAACAAGAACACCATCCTGCAATCCTGCCCACCCAGAAGGATTTGCAAATCTCTCCAAATACTCCTCCCAGGTCCTGATAACTTTGCCAGCATGAATAGGAAACTTGGGGCTTTAGAACAAGCTGCTGCTCGCTGACAAGGCTGGCAAGATTTCCTTTCCTATCTGCAGTTTGCATGAGTAGGCAGCTGGGATTGTGATGAATTACTATCTCTGATTCCAGTGCTAAGTTTAAAACATTTATTTGGCATAGTCTGCTAGGAAAAAAACCACTGCCAATATCAGCTATTGGTATTAGCAAACTTCTTCAGGAGAGCTACCAAAGGTATTTCACTGCCTCTCTCTGCTTATAACAGGAGCGTGTGTGGACCAGACATATTTATTGACTGAACTGTAATTGAATTTTACTGAATGTTTATCTCAAAACACTGTTTCAAAAGAGAAACTAAATAATCTGGTTTGAAAATAACTCAGTTCTTAGTTACACCTTTTCATGAGGCCAAATCCTTCTCCCGAGCTCAGTGGACACTCTGAATGCCTGGGAAATTGCATTTTCCATCAACTATTTGTTGTGTCACCCTGTTTCATTTTAGAGCTCAAAGTGCCATGTTTTCAGCAGCTGGCTCTGAAAAGCATGTCTATACAATCCTGCAGGTCTGATCTCTCTGCACAAATATTGCAAATATTAAGCCCATGACCAGTGCCTGATGCAAAGCTGCTTTATTTTCTAACTAGAGGAAAAAGATCGATCAAGGTTTGGATTTTGGTCAGGAGCACTCATCACACTGATGTGCATGGATTAGGAATCTTTAAATCTGCACTGATGTTGTTGCAGAAGATTCACTATTTGATGATAATTGAGCACTTTTACTTAAAAATATTACTTGTAAATAAACCAAAAAAGGTTTCTCCTGTCTGTAGCCTTCCCGCCTGCCACAGTGCTCTTCACCCCTCTCTCAAGAGAAGGCACATTTATTTTGGTGTTATTATGTTGATCCAATAAGCGACTCAGTAGTCCTTTTGCTACATTTCTTAAATTTTAGATTCTACTTTTGACTTTGTCTAAAAGCCTGTAATCCTACACACAGTTTCCCAATTGCTAAGTTCACAGCTGCCACTTATAAGTTTGATGTGAACATCTAGTAATTTTGTAGGTAACACTTAAGGAAATTATTAGCCAGTGCCACATACACAGGCTGTTTTCAGTGTCAACTTTGATCCTGCCACTTTGTATTCCCCATCTTTAATATGAGTTTCAGAGATGAAAATAAAAAGGAATCAACCCACCTAGAACAGACACAAAGCAGGTTACAATCTCCCCTTCCTTTTCACCTGCTGAGGCCATGCATGTATTTTGTTGTTGTTGTTATCATCATAAATAGTACTAGTGGCATTCATGTGTTTATGGCTCTCATCACACCCTAAATCATTTACCACTTAGTTTTTTTCCTGTCAAATCCCCCTCAACAGGACAACAGAAGTCCCCACAAAAAAAATACCAAAACAAATCAAGGGAATCAAATATTACAATGTATAAAAATGTTCCGTATCCACTTTATTCTCCTAGTCCCCAGGTTCTGTAAATACCACAAATCAGTGTCAACAAACAGCATATCAGCTCCTATGGGCTTTTGATGACCTATCTGCAATAGCTCACTAGTGCTCTGGCTTGGGGGTTTGCTTTTTATGGACTTGGAAATGTTTTACAAAACATCAACCCATCATGTAACTATGGTGTTCAGAGAAATTTCATTGCACCACGCTGCAAGAGTCCTAAAATTGCAACCCCTTTTTAAAAAGCATTTTAAAATCTCCAAATAAATGTCTTTAATCTTCTGAAGATCTAGAAAGACTGTGGCAAGAAAACTTCCTTTTCATAGTCCAGTGTTTCTCAGAGATGAGCTCAAAGTGTTAGCAGAGATAATTATCAGAGAGATTATGCAGATCTTATTATCAAAAGGTTTTGTTTGCTCTCTTGTTACATAATTGCATAGTGTTTGCATGGTGCTTAGAAAATAGAAAGCACCACACCAGAGAAATACCACGAGTTATTGATTTAACAGAAAAATAATTCTCCAAATGGTATTAACATTTAAGTTGTCTCTATTATATTTTGAAGATTTCTGGTTATCTGTAGAGTCCCTCAGTGATGTAACCTTGGCAGCACATGAAATGAGAGTTGTGCCTTACCACTCCTGATTTTCAGCTATTTCAGCAGAGCTGTGAAACAGCAAGAAGCAGGAAAAAGGTGCAATATATTGTCTCATCATTTCCTTCACTTCTAGCTTTGCTGGTGACAAAGGCCACCATATTCCAAAGATAAAATTAGGATTTATATCTCAAAGCAGTGCCATAAAGCAAACAATCAATTTATGGAATCACTAAATATTTCAAGAATTGGATAAAACCACATCAAACAATTCCAGGCTTGAGTAAGTTTATAAGCAAAACTCAGACTACCTGAACTCAAATACACTTTGTAACTTTTAACTAAATTCTAGCAAAGACCTTTCAAACATGATAAAAGTCATCTTAAAAGTGCAAAGATGAGGCCCCAAGTATAAACTTGCCATTGGGCACACTTATGTACCCAGACCACCTAGCCGTGCAAGCAATTTAAAAGGAACAGCAGCTACATAATTTCCATACCTGTTTTCAAGAATTCCAAGTTCATTTCATGATTATTTACAGATAACACAGGTTTTTTTAGGATGTCAAGATAGCTTAAAGCAAGTGCACTATACAAGCATGGTACTGGCACAGAACCCTGAAACACAAGAAAATCAGATTTTACTTACAGCCAACCATCATCATGGCCACCGAAAAAATCTTCTCCCCATCAGTGGTCGGTGCTATGTTCCCAAATCCTATGGTTGTAAGGCTTGTCATGGTAAAGTAGAGGGAGGATATGTACAAGGAGTCTTTGCTGGGCCCTCCTTCCCACTGGCCCGAGCCCGTGGTGTTGTAGCGATATGGGGTCCCGATGCTCAGGGCCAGCTGGTAGAGCCAGCTGTCTGTTTTGATGGTGTTGGTCAGTTCATCAATCACTTCGTAGTCCCCAATGCTGTACCAGATGCAGGCCAGCCAGTGGGCCACCAGCCCAAACACACACACCAAGAGCACCAGCACAGCAGCACCATATTCCAGGTAATGGTCCAGCTTCCTGGCCACCCGACCCAGCCGCAGAAGGCGCACCACTTTTAAGGAGCTGAAGAGGCTACTGATTCCCTGGAAAGGAATAAAAAGCATTATTTGGTCTGAAATATCCTGCTGGTTAGCACAGAAGGCTATACAGCAATTCCTGCATCTGCTTAAAATCTTTCTATGTAATTTTTCAGGCCTCAGATAACAAGAATACAAGATCAAACCCTCCTGTCCCTCCAGTGCTTTTGTCCTCGTCAGGCTAAACTGAGTTTGGCACTCACTAGGTGGATAAATTACTTTGTTCAAACTCGGTCTTTCAAAGCAACAGAAGGGCTCTGTAGAATCCAAAGTGGAAACAGCAAATTTATTACAAAAGCAGTGGTTCAATGCTTTGCCAGTTTGAAGTAAATTGGAGACTCTTTTGACCCCAAGAAGACAAAAGGAAGTGGAAGAGGAGTCACAGATGGAACTACACCAACCCTGTGGAGTCTTCCTGAAGTGTCCCAGAGAATGACCTTCCATTAAATCCAAGCAGAGGATTGTTATGCTGGCCAAAATGGGGGAACACCTACTTTAAGAACCCTCAACATTAAGAGATGCTCAACAGAAACATCAGGAAGTAATTGCAGTGGGAAACTCAGAGAAATCTGCCTATTGCTCTCTCATCCACCAAACAGGAGCAGAGTAACTTCCTCCAGTACAACACTCTCTACCTCTTATTATCCTTCAAATATAACTGGATATTTTGTTTTTTACAAGAAATCTCACTGACTGAACATGGAATTAAACAACTGTGGGCACATCACCTTCCTGAGCAAGGGAAATATGGACCACAAGGCATATGCCTTTGTATACAGGGTTAATTTCCTTTCCAATCAACAGATATTTTCCTAAAGCAAGTGTTGGTGCAGTGTTGTTGTTTTTTCCTGTCACGCAAGATAGATGACATAAAGTAAATGGAAATACAAATATTTAGGGAATAAGAGCACAAGGACCATCAGAAAGTTAATAGAAACATCTGAGAAGGGATGAGAAATGTGTATGTCCTTCTCAATGCACAAATGGTTTGGGAGTTTAGAGATGCAGAAAGAGAACAAAAATATGCTCTTGATCTACTGCAATCCCATGACATAACTAACTTATGCATTAAATTAACTGGTGGCTCAAAATAGAAGGTTTGTAAAGGAAGGTTTCTAATATAAAACCTTCAGAAGCTGAAGACATTTAATTTAAAGTAGAAATTAAGACATAGAAAGCAATGAGGCAAACATTCCTAGTTACTGTGCCAAGATTAAATTGCCCTTTTCTATGCATCATTATCAAATCAGTCTAGTCAAAACACTGGCTAATTATATTATCAAACAGTTAAAGACTGGAGTTTCTGGAGTTTTCCATACCAGAAAAACATTTGTCCCTTTTGCACCTCTGTTTCTTCTCCTTTTGCACCTTCCCTCCCTTTTCCCAGCATTTGAAGGGTAACATACATCTGATATTTCTAGATGTAATCTGTTTGGCACAGTTCTTGTATGCTTTTCAAATCCTGTTGGAATGTGTTTCAGATCCCCAAATCCTTAATAAATTGAAGCTCTATATTTGCATTCAAGCTCTCATGATGACTAATACCACACAGGGAAGTGGAATTTTCCCATTTTGATTTCTGCATTTTGCATTTACACAAGACAGAGATCAGAGTATCATCCTTATTTCCATTTAAATGTACATCTACTTATTTGCTTTAGGATTTATGACTGGGAGACACTCTGAGAAACCAACTTTTCCAATAAACTGGGAAGTCCCTTCCAATATTCCCGACACAATGGGCTGTGGCCAATGGATTACTGAATGAGGGTCCAACACCACAGTAACAATATATACATTTTTTAAAAAAGAAGAAAAAAGAGAGAACTTCAGACTAGTTTCATAGTTATTCTCCAGTATTTTTTACTCAGCTAACCTTGACTTTGAAAGCTTAAAACTTTCAAAAGAGGGAGAAAGCAGCAGGGTGTTCTTCTCATAGGACCAAATCCTGTTGCATTGGTCAAACAGAGATGCATTAATTCTGTTTTTATTAAAGTGTCACCATTCATTTCCAGGATTAAGGCCAGGGAAGGAGTTAAAAACCTGGAATTCAAACTCGGGGGACCCTTTTTTACACCCAGTAGTTTAAGTTTGTCCCAGTGGCACAGCTTACACTGCACTTTTTACTGCACAAGCAACCCTTGAACAGAAGAGTTTACAGAGTGACCTCCACCCCCCACCCACACTTCATCTTCTCTAAGTTACATGGACAATTTAGCACTTACACAAATAATACAAAAATACAGCATTTATTTCAAAGTCTGGGAGAAAGTTTGTGCTGTCATTTTTTTTCCCCTAAGCACAGGTAACAATCACATCTCTTATGTATAAAACAAAGAGAAATATTTCATTTTAGCTGGCAATGAAATATATTATTTCCAAAGAGTCATTCATTCAAGAAAGTTTCACTGTAAATCTTAAAGCCTGTTCAGTCTGACCCCTTATTTAAGGCCAAAAAAAACCAAGATATATACTGTCATGTCTAATATTCCAAAATAGAAAGACAATATTGGAAGCTTCAAAAGCCTCTTCCATAAAGCACTTTGTAAGAAACAGCAACTAAACAAATGCTAAATGAATATGAGATATATAATGTATAGAGTATATATATATATATATCTGCATCAGTCACATACGCACTAACTACTGGTTGGGTCAAGCTGGCACGTTCATACTCATAAAACTGCCAACAATTAATGCACAATTGTTAATATGCAAAGCTCTGCCTCAGATTTGGCAATATCTTTGACAGAAATTATGTGAAAGACTAACTGCCTTGAATTATGTTTGGGCAATTAAGAAATTCAGTTTTCTAAACTCAATTGATTGCAGGCTGCCTTTAATTTCATTTTTCTTTTAACTGTATTTATGCTTCATAATGAATACTTTGGAAACCCTCCTACTCCAGGATGAGCATCTGCTCTGACAGAAGTAACTTCAGCACTCAAGGAACAGAGAGGTGATTAGAAATTGTGAATGGGGCATGTAATCCAGTTTGGATTTATTTATCATGTGTACAAAGCACATGTTGGATCCTGGAGATCCAGCCTTCTGGGAGAAGCATTTGTGACTCCATTGCCATTTCAACTGGGCCAACTGTCTGTTAACAGCTGCTGGGCTGTGATCTCTGATTGAGAATATCTCCTTATGTTACAAACCATCCAATCCAGCCCCTTGGGGTTTTGGCTAATGTATTTTATCACATCCTAATCAGATGAGGACACTCAGCTTGCTCATCATCAGTCATCTCAGCTGCAGAAATCTTTCCACTGAAAAACCACCTATTTCAAAACTGCGTTTTGGGTGTCAAGTTTGGAACCAAATTCCCATCTGGCACACATCGTCCATTTAACTGTTCCAAATGTGAGTCACAGGAGTCCTTCCCGGGGACTGCTAAGGCCACTGGACTGGGAGAGCCAAGACAAGAGCAAAGGCTCTGAACCAGCCATTTTTGTACCACCATTTCAATTCAGGAGACAGATGAAGCTGTACAAAAGATGTAGACTCTGTCAAATTTATCCAGAAAGATATTTTTCAGGGATGGATGTTTAACTTTGGAATTAACTTAGA
Source organism: Hypocryptadius cinnamomeus (assembly GCA_013400635.1). Classification (NCBI taxonomy): domain Eukaryota; kingdom Metazoa; phylum Chordata; class Aves; order Passeriformes; family Zosteropidae; genus Hypocryptadius; species Hypocryptadius cinnamomeus. Next base: position 10,834 of record VYZP01018100.1, on the reverse strand, counting down.
CATTCATGATTAAACAAAGCCCAAGTTGCTTGACACAAGAACCTTGCAAAGTCTGTGTTCTCAAATCCTCTTGATACACTAAGAAGGGAAATTAAATTTAGTAGTGGAGTCACAACTGATAACAGCACTCAGTGTGACATGCAGAGGGACCAATCCTTCCTTTTAAACTACCTGACTCTTGCCATTTCAGCCCCTAGATGTTACCATGCTGCCAAACTGCCACCCTCCAGAATGAAAGAAGTGTCTAAGCTGTGTGTCTGCATCCAGCTGAACTTTTCCAGCCACAGGACTGAGACAGATGTTTCCCAAAATTGCCATGCACGGCATGGGAACAGATCTCTGCACCTCCAGCAAGAACAGGGAGCAAAGTTCTCTTGCACCTAATGAATCCCTGATAAGCCAGGCAGCAGGAAGGATGAAGCTGATAAAAGTTGTGTTGTATAGGGGTCAAGAGCCAAACATGCAAGAGGATGAAGGGAACACTGTCACCAAAGGAAAAAGAAGGTTAACAAGGGCAGAAAATCATCTGAGTCCACAATGACTCCACCTAAAACCTCCTAAACCAGGGGAAATAGAGTGCAGTCTGTTCTACACTGAAGCGGCAGCAGAATAGCAGAGCTGCATGTTTGTAAAACCTGAAAAAGAATAGCTGGTTACTTGCTAATCTGATTAAACTTTTCTGAAGTTGGAAATTATTGCATAATTTTTTTAAAGTAAAATAAAAACAAAAACAGCCATTAGTTTCAACCATCTAAATATACAAAATTCTGCTTAAACCTCAAAATTAAATCCCAGTATGCTGAAATGGTAAATCATGCATATCTTTTTCTTTCTACTAGGGAACAATGTGTTTTTAACTCTAGGCACTTTTTCAATTAGATTTCACTCCATGATTATTTATTTACTTGTTAGCTGTGGGTACACACGCAACAACAACAACAAAAAGAAACAAAATACACATTTTAAATGTGTTCTAAAACTGAAATACTCTGAGCTTTGAAAATAGGGATCGATACTGCGTCATTTAATAGAAAACACTGTTTCAGAAAAGGTCAGAGGAAAGAAAGAACAACTTTTCACTCAATTTCAATGTTCAGCACACTGTGTTTTTGAAGAATTTATGGGGTGGCCATGAACCAGAGCTATGAAATGTTGGTAGGATGTGTTGCAAATGCAGTGAAAGGGTGATTGCACCATATACAGATATTAAACTAAATTTAAGCTAGTATCCTTATGCTGGACACAAGCAACTACAGCAAAACTTCCATCAAAGTGATCAAATCCTCAGTGGATTTTGCAGCCAGGGCTCACCTGTGTGCAAGAGCAAAATGGTTTTGTGAGGCCACAGCATGGACTGAGCTCCAAGCACCCTCTGGACCCCACAGAACGCTGCAAGCTGATGGCCAACCACCCTGTCCTGCCCCTGTGAGCAGCCCATCCTTCCTCCCTGGAGAGGAGGAGTGGGGCATGTCAGGGGAGTGATTCACCCCATCCGCCTCTGACAGATGGGGAGGGGATGAATCACCTCCCTCCCCTGCCACTGAGCACACAGGAACTGAGGGCTATCGCTGACACAGCTGCTGTGAGCAGAAATCAAACCCACCCTCAGAAACCCAGAGAGCTGGAGCTGCACAGCAACCCAATCTGTGCTGTGTGCCAGAGAAACAGGCACTACAGAGCACTGCCTCCCAAGGTGAGACTGATCCTGCTCCAGAGGAGCTTGGGGAATAAATGCTATTAATAACAGGAGGCTGAGATGTTCTGCAGATGCAACAGCACGCTCATTTCTTCATTTAACAGCCAATTACTCCACATAATGTGATGCTACACTACCTTGGGTTCTGGCACGGCTTTGCAGAAGTCCCCATTGGCTTGAAGATGGAATTGAATCAGTTCATGGAAAAATGAACAATCACAAAGTAAACTGGACTGGGGTTCTTGCTCTTGGACTGGGGTTTTTGCAATAAAAGGGCAAGAGCTGGTAAATCATAAATATTGAACTAGAGATAGTAATAAGTGAGGACAGGTGGACTATGAGAGGTAGAAGAGCCACACATCTGGAATGTCCTTACAGCAAAAAGGTTGTAACTCAAAGAAATGGAAAAACTTGTAAAGCTGGGCATCAGTTATAAATTAGTAAATAATCACCCAGAGGAAGAAAACACAGAGAACTGACAATATAAAATAAATAAAAAATTGATCAACAGAAAACTACACCTTAGAGAGGAAGCAGAGGTAAAGTAAGAATTGCCAAATGCCAGGTTGAATTTTCCTTCCAAAGAATACTAAAACAAATACCCAAAGATCCTTCAAATTCAAAATAAAATAAAATAAAATAAAAAAAAGAACAACAAAAGTGATCAAGCTGCAATGAAGTAAAAATAATCCAGGCTTGGGCTAAAAATTAAATTAGTCTTGAGCATTAGTTTCCAAAAAAGATGTTGCTATTTCTCAGAAAATCTAATGCATCAAGAAGGAACTAAACAGATACATTACCTGAACAAATGCTAAGGGAAAGAGTAATTAGAAACTTTGAGATAAACCAAAATGCAATCAGTGGAGCAGTAGGTTAGCTAAGCTCAGGCTAGCTGGGATCTATCCAAGGTTTCCTAATAGCTTTCTTTGATAACACAGACCATTTTCTAAATACAAGAAATGCAGTATTTCAGTAACATCAGAGGTGAAATTATTATGAAGTACAGGGAAAACAGGGACCACCACTGGGATACCAGGGTGACTGAAGAACTTGTGGACAGGGTGGAAAAATGAAAATTCTAAAAAGGGGAGTCTAGCAGGGGTTACAAGTGGTGACTCCTAGTGATTTTTCTGGTTTCTTAGTGACATAAAGAAATAGTATATGGTCACAGAATCTGCTAATGGCACCTTTGGAACACACTGTCAGGAACAGAGAATAACCATGCGGGAATAAAGGAAAATGTGCTAAAGCTTGACAATATAGAGCCCCAAGGCATCCATTACAGCACAAATTAACAAAAATGTCTACAACTACAAGGCTCTTTAACTGAAGATTACTGAGAAAAAGAAATATTTGGGTATATGGGTTAATCCCACATACCCATACCCATCCCACATGACTGAGAGCAATCAGTGAGCTGCACTCACAGAAGAGGCTAATCCAGCTCCTGGACAGATCAGCTGAATGTTTCCACCACCAACAGGAAAAGCCAAACCCCAAAGTGAAGATGAATTCCAACCCAAACCCCAAAGTGAAGATGAATTCTCCACCTGGAGTAATCTATAAAGCTCTGCCCTAAGGAGATGTATTTGAACTTCACTTCCTGCAGAGAGAGGCAGCTGGAACAGCCACAAAAATGCTCATAAAATTTCATAAATGAGTTGTCTAGACAAGATCAGTTTGCTTAAACTAAGGAAAGGAAAATATGTGTGTTTATGCAGGGGAGGGATGACTCTTCTTTCTAAGCACATCGAGGAGACAAACATGAGGGAGGGAAAAGAAATATTTAACCAAGGAGGTTGGCACAGGGAGGAATGCACAGACTGCAAATTAAGAGAGATTTATTAAGACATCATTAAGAAAGGTGGATTTTGACCAGTTTATAGGATGGGGGATAATGATGAACCTGCTCATCAAAGCTGATGACTGAGAGACTCAAAAGGACCCCGTGAGTTTTACACCTATTTTTTTTCTGCTTTTGCTTTTATCCTTTAAAAAATCGAAGTGAGGCAAATACAGTCTCAAGGCGGGATATATTTCACCCCAGCCCAAACTAGACCAGAGAGGAGTTTGCATCTGAGCTAATCACAGTAATGTCACTACCTCCAAGGACAAGAAATAGAAGTTTTAGGGCAGAATGACTCCTCAGACCTGCTCTGGAGGTGCATCTTAGAACATCAGGAGCCCTGCCCCACATTGCCTGTACCTCCTTGTGGACAATGCCTGGCCCCATGTTTCATCAGGTGAATCCCATGCTTAGCACATTTTGAAATACTTTCTTTAAAGATGCATGAGCAAAATTTTCCTTACCTTTCTCTCACCAGAAGTAAAAAACTAAAAACAAAAAAATCACCCAAATAAATTGTGTGGCTGATTCTGTGAATTCTGTAATTAAAGTATTGGAGCAGTGAAAGAGGCAGGATTTTTGTAAACCTTGGGCAATCTCCACCAAACAGTTGTTACACGATGGCAGACGATGTAAGAGGAAATAAAGTGCTTACAGATTTTGGGAATGACTGAAATGGTGAGCCCTGCCAACACGAGCAGGTGAGCCTGCAGGCACACAACCAAGAAGTTCTATTCTGTGCAGAGCAGGAGGAGTATCCTGGAGGAGGTAAAGGCTGTTTGAAATGTAACCAGCAAATCATTCCCAAAAGAAATTTTTGAGCTTAGCTACTTAAATAGAGCTTAGCTCCAAAATCCCTGGTTAGCTCCTTAATTCTGCTTTACTGGAGTTAATGTTAAAATAAATCTTCTAACTTGTATCAGAAATCTTTTTTTCTTGGTAAACAATTAATATAATAAAGCTGCATAGCTACAAATCAAAATGAGTGAATGACAAAAAAAAAAAAAAGTGACATCTCTGATTTATCCCCACTTTAAGAGCAGAATTTAGAGTTGTATTCAATTATATAGATACACACAGGAGTAAAGGGCTTTCCTTCTGCACCACTATCTAGATCCCAGGTCCAGATACAAGCAGAGCCCAGTTAATACTTGACCCTGCACCACTGGAAGCAATGGGAGTAGTGACTTCAGTAAAAAAAAATTGAGTCCTTACAGCAAAATGTGAGCAAGCAGGTTTCTTCGTGCATTTTCCAAAAGTACCCCTAAATTTATTGCTTGGGATTTATCTTCTGTTTTTATATCAGGGGGATGGAGAAACTTTCCTTTTTTTTTCCTCTAACACAAATGTCAATAAGCTGTAACATTACAAATAAACTTCCAGTAAACTGTTTATGGCACAACCATACAGTGCAGCACATTTCAAACAGGAAATAAGTGAGGTTATAAAGAGAAGGGTGATTTCAAAATATTTCTTCTAGATGCAAGATAAGGACAATATGGCATCTTGCACTACTTAATTTGTTAGTGCGTCAGTGTGCCCAAAAAAAGAGGGAAAAAGACAGTATCAGGAAATATAATTTTCACTCACATAGGGAAGGTGGGTGAAAAACAAAATGGGAATTTGTGCTACTCCCATCAGCATCACTTCAGTGAGCATCTGATCAGATTATTTCATTTCCTCACCTCCTTTGTAAGCCTTCCCTTCCTTTGTGAGCAAAAGGGATCAATCCCACAGGACTCCAAGCTTCCCTTGAAAGTGCTCCACAAACAATTTCCTCTGCTGGACTCTGGATCAGCTTATACAGCTCTGACTGAATATTTTATTTAAATGGCTTTTACCCAACATCTGCTTCCCAGTAATATATACATCACATTAAAATAAAACTTAAAAAAAGAAAAAGAAAGAAAAGGTTTAAAAAAAGACCACTGGGACATCCAATTACAGTTCAGTATGCCATAAGCTGGCTCAGCTCCTTCCTTTCACGAGTTGCCCCTCACATCATGGAGAGGTGTCTCTACAGGGAAACCTGCAGACATATCCCAGACCTTGTACAGCATTAAAGTAGCTGGTTAATTAATTAAGAAAAAAAATTTAAAGCTGATTAATTAAACGGTGGCAGAACTTTAATAAAACCTTAGAATAAAAGCCAAAGAGAAGAGATGCAATTCTGCAAGTCAGTGCAATGGGGTGATAGAGGTGACTAAGTGAAAGGGGTGAAAATGGTTGAAATTCTACAAAATATATACCCACAGTGGATGCATTTATAACTTAATAACATACCCATGCCACTGTATTATTCTATTGTGTGTTTTTACACACTACAACAGTATGACAGCATTCTCCATATTTAATTGTCTTCTGAGTGCATAACCAGGGGGGACATGCCAGGTCCCAGGGTGAGTGCTTCTGTCATTACTTGCTAGGAATTTCCATCATTGTTTAACACTTGGTTGCAGCCAGGATTTAGTTCTGGGAATTATTTTCTTCATGTCAGCCACCTAGATTTAAAAAAGCTAGCTGGCCATAGACTGTACTTCAGAGCCAAAGTCACACTCTTGAAAAACACCAATTTATCTTCACCTTGCACACACCACTCAGCCTGGTGCCCAAAAACTCTCCTTCAAATACCTCCCACAAAGGGAATATTTGCACTAAAGCACTGCAGGTGTGAATGTGGCTACTCCAGCTTAATCAGCTTTTATTTGCTTTCAATTTACAGACATTGCAATTTTAGTTTCTATTAATTACAGTGATACAAAGAAGTTTCTGACAGTGCTGAAATAGATCGATAATAGCAATTAAAAGTAAATTACAATTACAGGGAGTCCGTGCTTTAATGTGCCCTGCATAGATCACTAAATTTTAAAGGCCACTGGGTCATGTAGTCTTAAAACAACAGGCACAGAACTTTGGTTTAGGTCATTTAAATTTCTCTGCTTTCATTTCCAGCCATTGGCTTGCAAAAAATAATTTCTGCAGAAAGGATGATTTTTTGTACAACTCATCTGAAAACCATTTGGATGCCACCCTGACTTCATGTCCCTTTCTTCACAGCATGTGACATGTCATTTCAGGACCATGTTTCTGGCACAGAGGAGATCTAGCTTCTACGTATTATTTCATGACAAACTCAGAAATTCATGAATCTCAGTTAAAATTCCCAGGAAAAAAATTATATTTTCCAAAATAATAAGAGGCTTTTTCAGCTGCATTTAACCCTTAATTTGTGGAAGAATTTTCCATTTGGCCAAAAGCTTGGCCATCCATCTAGTTTGGGGAATATTTATACAAAATACTTACTTGCAGAGGGTCAAATGAATGTGAAGACAAGAGCCAAACACCTGCCCAACATCCTGGCGTCCTGGGATGCCAGTCAATGTATTTGGTCCCAAAGGGAGATTTTAGCATGGTTTTACCATATCTGATCAGCATCCTTGGGCACCTTCAAATTTGCTGACAATTTCATCATAATATGAATCTGATAATTCTGACTTGTATAGGAAAAATGGTTACAAAAAATTGTTTGGTGGCCCAGACTGAGAGAGGTTGGATATTTCTCTCTCTATAGGCAGAACACATATAAAGGCTAAGTCTCGAGGTAACATAATTCTGCACCTTCAAAAGCAGGGAGTCACAATTTTATAAATTTTATAAACTAGGGTATACAGCAGTGGAAGAGGTGTTACATGCAGCTCATTATGCAGGGACAAGAAAATTAAAAGAACTACAAGCAACGTGAAACTTCATGACAAAAATCCAATTTCCAGTCTCTACACACTTCACATCCTAATACCTACAGGAACTTCATGGGACCAAAATCTTTGGATCTAAACACCACATTCCCCTTTAATTCCCCTTTAATCCAAAGTGATTTTTGGGTTTGTTTTGGTTTTTTTTTGCATAATGTTAAAGAGGAGACAGGCAAGCACTTTTAGATTAAATCTGAAGTTTCAGAGAACTCTCATACTAAAAAAAAAAGAAAATTCAGCCAAGTTTCAGAGCCTCTGAGCACAAACACTCTGTTCTGGTTTGTTCCTTGAAAACTGGATTCCCCACTTTGCTGTCCCCTGTCCCACTTCTGAATAGGAAAGGTTTTCTGTATGGTTTTGGTTTAGCCAGAATGTATTTCAATGCAGGATATGCTGCCCAATTAGAAATGATATCATGCCTTTTTCTTTATGAGCATCCTAGCAAGTTTCCTAAATCAAATGTCCCACTAAGGATTCTCCATTAGTTCATTTTTCTCCAGCCTATTCTACCTTGTTTTCCTGCCCTTTCAATACCACTTAGGCAGTTAATTCCTCATCCACCACATCAACTCAGATCACTCTGTGCTGTGCAAGGTGTCTCTCATTGTGTTCCCTTTCCCCCTCCCTCTCACACATACCAGTCCCCCTGAGCAGACTCCAACATCCTGGCTCTGTAACTCCAGGCTTGGAAACCTACACCTCTAATTCTGCCTCAAATCATCTTAATCCCCCCCAGTTCTCAATCTGTGTGTCATAATCCTCTCCATCCAATCCTTCTACCAAGGCTCTGCATGCACTCAGCAACAAAATAACTTCGATTTGCAGTCGTGTTTGCCTCAGGTGGGAACTCCAGCCTTCACCTAAAGTTGTCTGTGAGGGAAGTGACACAGTTCCTACTCTGGCCCACACTGGCTGCATTTGAAGGACTGCAACCCTTGGTAAGCAAACACACATTCCCTTTTTTCAACCTTTTTTTTTTTAAATCTTTCAATTTATCTCCTTAATTTTGACATTATAAAAAGCACTCTAGTGTTTCTTAGTTCACTGCAAGCACCTGTATCACATAGAGCAGTCTACAAATACAACAAAGAGAGAAAATCCCAACCCTCCTTGGCCATATCCTTCTTCATGAGTGAGAGATCTGCCCATAGGGAGGAAAAGAAACCCTCTCCAATGGTGTTCCTCCTTCTCATCTAGCTCCTTAGCAACTAGCAAAAAAGCATTTAATGCTTTATGGGGGACTACAAGGGTCAGATGTGGGAAAACAAGGGAAATTTGGGAAGTCACCTCTCACTCAGCTGGCTTTTAGGGCTGTTCACTCTGATTTGGGTCCATCCCTCGGCACCACACCAAGAACTCAAAGAGCACCAGGACCTGCACCCAAGGTCTTTATTGCTGAGGTCTTTTTCTGCAGTTTTATCTGAAATGTCACAACCATCAACTTTAAGGCTTTTATCCAACACCCAGGGCCAAGACAGAGAGCTAAAACCTTGCAGAATCAAGAGCTAAAAGAACTCTTCTCTCTCCTGCTTGCCTTAAGAAGGAAACACCCACTTTCTAACCAGAAACATTGCTTTTAATCAGAGTATCTCTCCCAAATTAAGATTATGGATTTACTTATTCCTTACCTATGAACAGTGTTTGAACACCCTGCTGCTGGGGATCCAAAAAGTTAAATCCCAGGCAAGAAGCACCAGTTAAAATAAATGTTAAAAACCAAATGAAGATAAAGAGCATTAATAACTGCAACCACCCAGAACACACCAACCAGCTTGAAAGACTTAAATGTCACAAATGAAGACAGATCACAAAAAAATAAAAATATCTCTCCTGAAGGACAGGGAAAAGAGAAAATGTAGACCCAGGGAGGAAAGGCTGACTGTTTACATACCTGTTTTCAAACTCACTTTAATTCTTTTCAGACACTAGGGAAAGCTGGAGTTGGAGGGAAGGGAAATCAAGTAAATATAAACCTGCTGGAGGCTCCAGAGCCATAACACAGCGCTTCATGACAAGGGAATCTTACTGTTGTCTCCTTTATTAAAAAGGAGTTAATGTTTCATTTGTTTGAAAGCAAATGATAGCTGCCCTAGGATCACTGGAGTTCATGATACCTTGATACTGTTATTACAATTTGATTAAAGTTTGTCACTTTAGGCGTGTCTCAATTATAATGCTCTGTGTCAAGATTCTCTTCCCTGTCACAAATATTGCAGATAGTTTATTTTCCATGTATATGTTAGAGAAAGAGGTTAACCTCATCCTTTAAATCTGTCCTGCTTGGGCACAGAAATTTCCTGTTTGCTTTACATATTAAAGCACAAAAATTTGGAGATAATGCTGCATTTTTTATAAAAATCAGGTTCCTCTGAGTCTGAAACTGGTTACCTTAAAAAGATGTATTATGTCTACAATCTTACTAATATCACCTTCTTACACAGCCTGACTGTACAACCTGGTTTCAGATGGGCAGCCCTCATAGGATCTTGCATTTAAGCTGCAAGTATTATCACTTCTGTCATATTTGCTATAAATAAAATGGAACAATGTCAAAAGATGCTACTCAGCACACAGAGGCAGGGATGGAATTTTAAAGGAGCTCTACAAAATTTGCAGCAAAGCCTGCATTAAAAAAAAAAAGTAGGTTTTATATAGTGAGGATATTTAAGTGCAGAATTGAGAATTAAAAAACAAACAAACAACCCCACTAAATGGTGTTCTAAGAAAAAACTGTTAAAATGTTCAAAAATGAACAGAGGCTTTTTCATCTGTTTATGGACCTGAAGATAAAAAGCTCTAGAGAAAAATTAAAACAAGTCCTAAAGCCATTATAGTTCCATTTTAATAATGAATTTCTCTACACTGACTCGTGCATGCATTATTTGTTGTAGTTATTGCTTGTTTTCTGTATTAGCTTAGGCTGAAAGCTCTACTGCATAAATGTTAACATTCTTAGCATTTAAAAAGCTTTAATTCAGCATCCATCTATGATATTTATGTTCTCTCTCCTCAAACAGTTTCTCAAATTTTAGCTGTAGTTGAATAAAAATGGAAATAAATCTCCCTCTCAATCAAACATTTAAAATGGCATTAAAAAAAAAAAAAAACAGCCTGGTTCAAAAGGTAGTCCTAGGGCAGGATTTAAAAAAATGCTTATTCAGAGCCATTCCCTGCTTTCATGTAAGTGGCAAATTTGTCACCAGCTTCAGGCAGAGCAAATACAGAACTGTAATCAAGGCCTGCAATGGGTTGGAGCTGCCCAAAGACTGAGCTGAAAAGGAAGGCTGTGACAGGGGACATCCCAACTGGCCCAGCCCACTTTGACAGGGATTTTCACCAATGCTTTTGGATGACATTCAAGCCATTCTAAAACCCTTGTCACTAAAATAAACATCCCCACGTGGTACTGGGACCCTCAGACACCTCTCCACCAAGACAGGAATGTCTTGATGGTAAATTCCAGCAGCTCAAGGCCACACCCCTGTATTTGCACAGAGCATGAGCTGCCTCACTGGGTGATGCCTCAGGTTTTAGATTTTA
>VYZP01018097.1:19777-36446 GCA_013400635.1 Hypocryptadius cinnamomeus | reverse complement strand
GCCCTGCTCAGCCCTGGCTGCAGTGCTGCCCTGCCCTGGGGTTTTTCTCAGCCTGATGAGCCCAGCTGAGAGGAGACCCTGTGCCAGTGATGCCCTGCCTCAGTGGGATGCAGGACCCCACCAGCTCTGGGGGACATGGTGCACTGTACCCTTACAGCAGTTATGGCTGAGGAGGCAATTTCATTACATATGACTATTTTTAGGTGCTTATAGCTCAAAACCATTACCTTCTTGGCAGGAATTCATCACACTTGTTCTCAGCTCAAAGCTGATATAGATATAAGACTTGGCAGGGCTCCAGATAGCTGAAGAACAGCTGCCTGGGATGTTTCCCAACTGTGGTTTTCACCAATTAAGAAGTTTGTTTTCCCACAGTTTGGAGGATATTTTCCTCTGAGATCTCACCTCGATGATCTTTGCAGCCTCATGACTTTGGTCCTGCAGCGTGCTCATTCAGAGATCCCAAAGGCATTTGTTCTCTTTGAGGAACCACTGGGAGATACACAGGATCTAGCAACATTTAGTGTATATAAACCTAACCTAGAGCTCTGTAAAATCAGGAGCTGCACACCATGAAGTGAGAATCCCTCGCTTTTGTTGCCACAGCCGTGCAGCAGAAGGAAGTGGCACAGACTGGCAGAGGATGTGCTGGGCAGCAGAGCTGGGGGTGCTCTGAGCCCTGCCTTTGTGGCTCCCCTCCCACAGCTCTGCTCTGCTTGGCTAGAGCTTTTTTCCCCAGTGTTATGGAAAGCCAGGCCCCATCCCCTTCAGTGCCATGCCTGATTTACAGCTCTTCCCCACATTCTGAGACATGGATATGTCTACAAGTAAGAGCTTCTAGGTGGCTGAAAGGTAGAGGTGCAGGGTCTGTCAAGCTGAGCCAATTGAAAGATTAGTGTAAGATTAAATTCTCTCCTGGATTGAGTTTACCAGATCTCAGACAAAGGGAAATATTTCTTAGAGCTTGACAGTAATAGTGCCAGACAGAAATTTGCCTTTTTTTGGAAACTGCCTAGACTCAGAAATTTGCATCCTTCTCTGTGGAGAGGTAGACAGCTGAGGCATTTACCAGCTGAATATTTCCTTTAAACATAATGCTTAAAGCTTGTCTACATTTCTGTGGCTGCTCTGAAGCAGCACCTGCAGCCTGGGAGATATCTCAGAGCAGCTGGGGCTCTGAGAACGGTGCTGGGAAGTTCTAAAGCTCATGAAGTCCTAAAGTTCTAAAGCTGCTTCCAGTTCAGCTCCCTGGCGGTGTTTTAGCCCCTGGCTGGTGAGGTACTGACCCACTGCCCAGCTGTGATAAGGCAGTGGCACAGCCAGAGGCCCTGGGTGGCTCTGTGATGGGAACAGCAGCAGAGAAAACCCCTCAGACACTTCTCTGTGCCACTCCTGGAAGTGCTGAAGGGATTTGCTCTGGCTTGCAAAGTGTGTTTAATGTTCCCAAACACAGAAAAACGTGCTTGGCAAGAGAGCAGGCAGGTCTGCCTGGGGAAGGGGGAGGAGGAGGATGATTATGATGATGATGATGATGGGCAGCCTTGGCAGGGAAGCACAGCTGATCCCACAGCTGGGATGGCAGAGCAGGGAGCCCAGGCAGCAGTCCCAGTTTAATGAGGGCTTTGCCCTGTTTTCAGCTGCTGGGGGCACTGAGTGCCCTGTGCTGAGCCCCTGAGAGCAAACAAGGCACACGAGCTGTGTGACGGGGGCAGAGGGCAGGTGCCCGGGCAGGGGAGGGCAGGGGAGCTGCTGCAGGGCAAACACAGCTCGGGCAGGGCAGGATGCTGCTCTCCAGGTGTCACTGGAGAGTTTAAACTGCCTGGTGTAAGTGCTGCTGTGAGCATGGAGCACAGGGCAGCACCCCAGAGCAGCAGAAGGGAAAGGTCTCTCCTCCTGTGGGGTGCAGGGGCCAGGCACAGCGAGGGGATGCCAGGACAGCACCCTCCTCATCCTCCCAGCCTGGAGCACCAGGTGAGCAGAGCTCCCTTCCTCCCCACCAACAGCTCAGGGCACAGGCTTGCTTTCTCAGATGTTTTCTGTCTGGAGAGTGGAGCCTTAGCTTAAGAAAATCGCTCAAAAGATACAAAAAATTCCCATTGCTCCAGCCAGATGCAGGGTGGAAGTTACAGCCATAACAGGTATCTGGAGTCCCAGGAAAGCAGCTCATTCTTCCTTTTAAAGCCCCACTATGAAATAAGTCTGAGTGTTTCCTCAGAGATAAATATCCTGGGTTACAGTGAAAGGTCTTGCCAGTCTGGCTGACATTTGGAAGTCTGTAAAAGTTTGATGGTGCAGCCCACACTCTGGCTTTCACTGCGAGAAGTTATTTTTTGCAGAATCTTTTTCTCTGTTATGTGAGATATTTAGCCCATTCATCAATTTCCTGGCACATAAAACTGCAGTTGGCTGGACAGCAGCAAGAGGCAGAGTGCTGTGAAAACTTCTCCAAAATCCTTCTCTGTCTTGAGCCACAGAAGGTAAAACCTTCTCCTGTGAGGGTTAAGGGCTATATTGCCATATTTGTTTGTTTTCAATGGTTCCACACTCAGGGTCCACTTCCAGCAGTTATCTCTGGGTTGTAGCACCATGTGGTAATTTCCCATGTGATCTCTCTTTCACTACCTTTTTATTATTGTTATTATTTAATTTTTTTTCTCTTTTAAACTAATACTGTTTATGGTTTTGTTTCAAATGGATGAAAATTTCAATTGCATTTGACATGAGCCAAAGCAGAACTGAATGTTTCTGATGGGGTNGCCCTGGGAGCTGTGTCCCTGCTGCCCTGTCCCTGCCAGCCCTGCCAGCCCTGTCCCTGCTGCCCTGTCCCTGCCAGCCCTGCCAGCCCTGTTCCTGCTGCCCTGTCCCTGCTGCCCTGGGAGCTCTGTCCCTGCTGCCCTGGGAGCTCTGTCCCTGCTGCCCTGTCCCTGCTGCCCTGGGAGCTGTGTCCCTGCTGCCCTGTCCCTGCCAGCCCTGCCAGCCCTGTCCCTGCTGCCCTGTCCCTGCCAGCCCTGCCAGCCCTGTTCCTGCTGCCCTGTCCCTGCTGCCCTGGGAGCTCTGTCCCTGCTGCCCTGGGAGCTCTGTCCCTGCTGCCCTGTCCCTGCTGCCCTGGGAGCTGTGTCCCTGCTGCCCTGTCCCTGCCAGCCCTGCCAGCCCTGTCCCTGCTGCCCTGTCCCTGCCAGCCCTGCCAGCCCTGTTCCTGCTGCCCTGTCCCTGCTGCCCTGGGAGCTCTGTCCCTGCTGCCCTGGGAGCTCTGTCCCTGCTGCCCTGTCCCTGCTGCCCTGGGAGCTGTGTCCCTGCTGCCCTGTCCCTGCCAGCCCTGCCAGCCCTGTCCCTGCTGCCCTGTCCCTGCCAGCCCTGCCAGCCCTGTTCCTGCTGCCCTGTCCCTGCTGCCCTGGGAGCTCTGTCCCTGCTGCCCTGGGAGCTCTGTCCCTGCTGCCCTGTCCCTGCTGCCCTGGGAGCTGGGTCCCTGCTGCCCTGTCCCTGCCACCCCTGTCCCTGCCAGCCCTGTCCCTGCTGCCCTGGCCCTGCCAGCCCTGTCCCTGCTGCCCTGGCCCTGCCAGCCTGTCTCCTCTCATTTCCATCCCCACCCAGCTCTGTGTCTGAAGCACAGTCCCTTTGCATCTGTTTGTATGGGGTTCGTGCAAAGTGCTACATATGTTCGTGAGGCTATAAAAAGACCTTTAATATTTAAGCTACTGCAAGAAATTTGCAGGGGCTGCAGCTAGCTGCACTAAACACTACCAAAACCAGCCAAGCATTCCCCTTCTTTTACAGTGATCATCTTACAAACCTGAGGAGATTAACTGTGCTGTGATCACATGTGCACAGACAGCATTTATCTTATTGTGGGCATTTGGCAAGAGGATTTGGATCTTGGGCAAAACCAACGTCTTTGTGCTAAATAAGTGAAACTGTTTCACTCTGCTTTTGGGGCAGGCAAGAGGAGCACACAGCATCAATCACTGCGGGCTGCCTGATGGGTGGGAGGTTGTTCAGGAGAGCTAATTAGGTTGCTTGCAAACATTCTATGTAAATTTTCAGTCTGCTTTCCTAAGGAGGAATGTCGTGTTGTGAACCTGCTGTCCTTTGCTGCTGAACAATTTGGTGAAAACAGCAGAGGTTGCAAAACATTGGCTGGCTCCAGGTGCCTTGAACAAACCTCAGTGTGGGCAGAGAGCAGAGTGCCACAGCCAGGGATGGTGGCAGCTCAGGGCATCCTGGGCAGCCAAGCACACAGAGATCCCCTCTGGCCCGGGTCAGCTCCCCTGGCACGGGGCAAAGGCAGCCCCAAAGCCATGGAGCAGAGAGGGCTGTGGAGCTGGGTGACCTGTGACAGCACAGCTGTCCCTTTCCCTGCCTGTGGAGTGGGTGACCCCTGTGACAGCACAGCTGTGCCTTCCCTGCCCATGGAGTGGGTGACCTGTGACAGCACAGCTGTCCCTTGCCTGGGCTGTGGAGCTGGGTGACCCCTGTGACAGCACAGCTGTCCCTTCCCTGCCCATGGAGTGGGTGACCTGTGACAGCACAGCTGTCCCTTGCCTGGGCTGTGGAGCTGGGTGACCCCTGTGACAGCACAGCTGTCCCTTCCCTGCCCATGGAGTGGGTGACCTGTGACAGCACAGCTGTCCCTTGCCTGGGCTGTGGAGCTGGGTGACCCCTGTGACAGCACAGCTGTCCCTTCCCTGCCCATGGAGTGGGTGACCTGTGACAGCACAGCTGTCCCTTGCCTGGGCTGTGGAGCTGGGTGACCCCTGTGACAGCACAGCTGTCCCTTCCCTGCCCATGGAGTGGGTGACCTGTGACAGCACAGCTGTCCCTTGCCTGGGCTGTGGAGCTGGGTGACCCCTGTGACAGCACAGCTGTCCCTTCCCTGCCCATGGAGTGGGTGACCTGTGACAGCACAGCTGTCCCTTGCCTGGGCTGTGGAGCTGGGTGACCCCTGTGACAGCACAGCTGTCCCTTCCCTGCCCATGGAGTGGGTGACCTGTGACAGCACAGCTGTCCCTTGCCTGGGCTGTGGAGCTGGGTGACCCCTGTCACAGCACAGCTGTCCCTTCCCTGCCCATGGAGTGGGTGACCCCTGTCACAGCACAGCTGTCCTTTCCCTGCCTGTGGAGCTGGGTGACCCCTGTGACAGCACAGCTGTCCCTTTCCCTGCCCATGGAGTGGGTGACCCTGTGACAGCACAGCTGTCCCTTTCCCTGCCTGGGCACGTCCTGGGGCCAGCGGGTCCTGCCGGGAGCAGGGTGGGAATGGAGAGCAGTGAGCTCTGCCCATCTGCTCCTCCTCTGCTTGTTGGCATCATCCTCATCTGTTTTCAGACACAAGGCATGCTGCCACCTGGGAAAGCATCAGCGTTTTTGGGAGGGGGAATTGTTTGACGGGGATGGCTCTTGGGCAGATGTGGTTTATTTTAACTCCACTTTCCTGGGCTGTTTGCGGTCTTGAGCTGTCAGGTGCCAGGTCAGGTGTTTTGGGGCTGTCAAATATCATGGGAAAGGAATTGCAGGACAACAGCAGCTATCTGACTTTTCACTGGATATTCAGAAACTACTCTGAGAAGTTGGGAGACTGGGGGGCCCTCAGTGGATTCTCTGAAAATTAGCTTATTACTTGACTGTTAAGCGTATTGTATATGCCAAGTAATTAATTTTTACAGCAAACTTGTCTATGATTTGGGCAAAGGAGCAATTAATTCTCTGGAAAGAGATCCATTATCATAATTGCTAATGGATCCAAAACTCCCTTAGACACAGATGGACAAAAAACCCCTTTCATCTCCGTGATTAGGGTACCTGAAAGTCGGGCCCAGCCTACATGGCAGGTAGTTAGCCATTAAAAACCCTAATCTATTGCTAATTGTGGCTGCTGAGCTCCAGCAGATCAGCTGGAGGAGACAGAACAGGCAGCTCTTTCCTCCTCCCCCAGCTAGCACAGGAGCACCACCCCATCACCTTTCCCTCTCTCTGAGCGTGTTCTTCCCCTCCTGGGCGTAACTGGGATTTTCCTGCTGGCAGCAGGAACCAGTGGGTGTAGAGCTATGAACATCTCAAACCAGAGACACTTCACACCCTCAGTGTTGAGCAGAGCCAGGTGGGCTGAGGGAGGAGCGTGGTGCCTGCCATGAACCCCTGCCCATTGCTACAGAAGGTGAGTTTGTCTCTGCAGCCCAACAGAACGGGGCTGATCACAGCAGACACAGCTTGCACGGGACACAGGAGGGCCTTTACTCCTTTTTCTATTTGCTGCATCATTCTGCAACAAATCTCATCTCTTCAGCTTGATTTGTGCTTGAAAGGACGTTTGGGAACTTGCAGAATGGTAATTAATATTTCACAGAACCCAACCCTGGAAGAGCAGCTAGCAGGGAGCACTCAGGGCTGTGCAGCTGCCAAGCTCTGCGTGCCCCGGGGCCAAGGGACTCTGCTGCAGGGCCCCAGCCTGCCCAGGCTCACACAGCACCCAGCTCTGCTGGCAGCAGGCACCAGGCTGTGTCTGCAGCTGCCCAGTCCTGCTTGGAAGGGAAGGGGTGGAAGGAACAGAGTGAGAGGCTTCTCTGAGAGCTCCTCAGTCTGCAGTGACAGAGGCATGGTGAACAGAGCACGGGGAGGATGCTGAGATGGGCCAGCCCTGAGTGCTTGTGACACCTGGGAACACAGCCCATGCTCTTCTGACCTGCCCAGCATCTCCTGAGCACCTGCATGGCCCTGCTTGCTCTGGACGTGGCATTTTGTTAAAACTGAAAGCCTTGTATGGTTTAGACCCAGCATGGGTCCAGCCCTGCTTGTTCTAGGGATGCCTTAGGATTTTAGCTTTTATATTTTCCAGATCCTACACTTCTTCAGTGCATAACTCTAAAGCTCCATAGCCTGTTAGTTATTGTCTTCCCATTTTGTTCAGAGAAGACAATTCCTCACACAAAATACCACCTTTACTCATTTCTCACGTGCCTCTGTGTTAAATTTGGAGGATTTCTTGCAGGTGGGTGCTGGTCCAATGCCCTTGATGATCATCCTGAATTCCCAGTACAGTTGAAACAGGGAGTCTGGAGGGCAAATACTCCTAGAAATAAC
Source organism: Hypocryptadius cinnamomeus (assembly GCA_013400635.1). Classification (NCBI taxonomy): domain Eukaryota; kingdom Metazoa; phylum Chordata; class Aves; order Passeriformes; family Zosteropidae; genus Hypocryptadius; species Hypocryptadius cinnamomeus. The sequence goes on along the minus strand of VYZP01018097.1, from coordinate 29,373 downwards.
CTGTTTTTCCTGGGGATCAAAGCTGCCCAGATGGTGTGATGGCATTTCAAAGCTCTGACTAAGTAAGGAAAGGAAAAAACGTGAGATTGTGTGCTGGGCAGAGCCCTGGAGATGAGGGAGTAGGTGCTTCACTCATGGAGGAGAGCACAGCATTACCGGAGGTGCTGAGGAAATGAATCACAAGGCATTAGTGAAGAGCTCTCACTCATCCTCCTCCAGGAAGAAGTAGCTCTTCTAGGTATTCTTAATGGGAATTGTTCTTAGTGCTTCACTGTCAGGAGCAGCAGCTGAATTGTTTCTTGGGAAGCATTATCTTGCCACACTAGATGTGAGTAAATACAGGTGTAGCTAACTTTTTGCTCAAGGAAGGGAGTCTTTAGTTGATTCAATTCCCTTTTTTCAAGTTATTGGCAGCCACTGTTTCCCTTAATTATCTTTTAATGAAAAACCAAATATGACACTACGTTGTACTGATTAACAGAAAAAAGCTTCTTAAACAGCTTATTGTCAAATTCATTTAAATACAGAGGGATGAAGTCCCTTGGGTTGTGATCCCAATCCCTCTGCAGGTTTGGCCCTCAGCAAGGCAGGATTGCTCCCAGAGCAGAGCAGCTGGCCCTGCACATCACTGGTGTTTGGGGCTCTCTGCTGCACAGGGGCTGCTTTGGTTGGGAACGGGGGCACTGACCACGCTGGTGTCCTGGCTCAATAACCACAGAAATACTGGTCTGGAAGAGACCATAAGTAAGTAGAACTTTTGAAAGGAATGTGGAGATTTTTTAGACTCCTGAAGCTGCTGCTGGCAGAGTGCTTCCCAGGACTGGCAATGAAATCAGTCATTTTACAGCACTCTCCCAGTTTAATGCAGACAGTCTCGTGGTGGCAGCTTTTAAAGCTGTTTGTCTCATTAAAGTTCAGTTAACTCATTTCTGAAATTAGAAACTTTTATGATTAACGACTTGTGGTAGTTTGCTTTAAAGAAGATGCTTGCTAATCAGATCTGCTGTATTTCCCTAAATCACTTCTGAGAGTTGTATTACTGCCTTAGTTATGACACAGTGACAGTGATGCTTGGTGCTTCCAGAAAAATAATTGGTAGTGATGCAATCTGTGCCTACAAGAACTGTGTCTGAGGAGCAATTGAAAACTACATGGCTGTGATAACAGAACACGAGGAGGATGATTTTTGGAGAGTTTGCCAGCTTTAGCACACAAGTTCTCATTCATGTTAACGGAGCGTGCCAGGCTGAAGGGCTTAGGAGGAAGACTACGAGGAATAGGTGAGGTTCAGCTGGCCTGGCTTTCCCTGCCCTTTGTGAGTGCCTCTGGCTGAGGTGTAAACAGCGTGGGTGCTGACTTTTCTGCTCACAGCTGGGCTCTGAGTCACCAGCACAGTGCTGCAAGCCCCCCTTGCAGAGGCACACAGGGAGGGTGGCACTTGGGTGCTCCCTCTGGAAGGGCACCCTGCTGCAGCTCCCTGCGTGTGCCAGGCAGGGCTCGGGCTGTGGTGGCATCTCTGCTCCTCCCCACTCAAGGAGAGAGCCTAAGGGATTAATCCTGGGCTTTACAAGCCTCACATCAGCTGAGAGTGCTGATTCTGACAATGGCCTGTGCTCTGTGGTTTTCAGCTTTCATTTCCAGTTGAGCTCAAAGCCTTCTTGCCGTGCCTGGGTGCTGTGGAGCTTTGGGGCAGCGTGAGAGCAGAGTCCTGTGCAGGATGGCCCTGGCCCAGCCTGGCCATGCCCCGTGGCCACCCTGCTGCCAAGGAGCATTCCCAGCTCCTCTGGAGCCCTGAGCCTGCTGGAGCTCCAGGGTCCCACCTTGGGCCAAAACCCCAAATGCACCTGCTGGCCATGTTCATCACTCAGCCCTCACAAATAAGCAGCCAAGCCCTGTTTACCAAATATATTTATTTATTGTGGGAGGCAGGGAGTCCGTTAAAAATATAAAAGACAAAATCCCTGAGCCTGGATCTCTAAGGTTTGTATTTTCCAAGACAAAAATGTTTTATTTGTTCCCCCTCCACTCCTTTTGTGTCTTCCCCCCTGTTATGTATTTCCTTGTTTGTTGTGATTCCCTGCTTTGAAACTGCTCCTGTCGGGCTACTCCTCTTTGTGTATTATAGTGGGATTTTTATGCAATACTTAATTCCGTTATCTTTAAAATTACAGACTCAGCCCATGCTTTCATACTCCACACCTCTCCTGTCCCTTTGAAAGGAATCCTACAGGCATTCCAGAGCAGGAAGAGTTTGTGGAGTGAGTTTGTGAGTATAAATAGCTCTCGAGCAGAGCAGCACCTGCCATCCTTGATGCGTCTCGCGCTTCCCACAAATCACTCGTGCACGCAGGGCTTGATCACAGCTATTGTTTGTGCTAAGCTTCCTCCTACTCCTATAATCCTCCTGTTGAAATGGATGGGATATTCTGCATACAGGAAAGGGTGTGGGGACAGAAATTGCAGCTGAGTATTTTGTGGACATGACACGGTGCACGTGTGCTGCTCTGCCAAGGGCAGAGGAATGGAAACGGTGACAAGCACCACACTGCAAATGAAAGGATGTGGCCCTTCCAAAAGTGCCCCGTGTCACACTGGCTCTTACTGCTTCTTTAAGGAGCTCTGGGCTGGGGTGAAAGCTGGATTGACAGGATCTGTGGGGTTTGGTGAGCTGGGGGGTGCTGGGCTCTTGCCACACTCACCTGGGGTGGTCTGAGGCACATCAGCCTCCCCTTGTCCTGCTGCCCAGTGTGTCCTGCTGCTCAGTGTGTCCTGCTGCCCAGGTGTGCCTGCCCAAGGGATCCTGGCACACCTGTCACCAAGCCAGGTGCTCCCCTATCCATTACTGAGGGGTCAGCTGAGTCAGAGCTGTGTGTGCCTCGAGGAGTGGAGGAGCCAAGCTGATGCTCCAGGGTCTGCAGAGTCTCGGGTTTAGTTGCCATGGTATATTCAGATTGTTTGGCCTCTTCTGAGGAGCATGGATTGTATTGGACACATTGTCTGAGCATGGCACTGCTCCTCTGGCTGTGTTTTCCTGCAGACACAGCCAAGGCTGTTTTTATAATCTGCTGCCTGTAACTGCTGCAGGAGGGGACACGTGGGGCTCAGCCCCCCTGGCTCATGTCCATGGTCTGCTGTCGGCAGCGTGGCTCAGTTTTCCCCAAGCCTGCAAGAGCACAGCACAGGGCTGCTCAGAGATGCTCACACTGGGAGGGTTTCCTGCCTTGTGACGTTTACCCAGACCCCAAAACCCTCCCCTTCTGCTGGACAGTATTCCAGCTGACCAAGGCTTCTCTGCCAGGTGTCGTGGGGGCCCTGGAGAGTCCCTGGAGCTGAAAATGTGCTCGATATTGGTGGTGCTGCTGCCAGGCCAGGGCTGTGGAGCCAGGCAGGGGCTGGGCACGAGGAGGTGGCAGCTGGCAGGACGGTGACACGGGCACCATTTAAACCTGGCACACATGGGCACACGCCTGAGACGTTCCTCAGGACGGCTGGGGGAGCCTGACGTTCATAAATGATTCTTCTGACTCCTGCTAATTTTAGCCTGGAAGTGTTTACAAACACAGCAGCATTGGTCTCTGCTCCTGATCCAGCAGGATTTCAGCCCCATCCCTGCTGGCATATTCCCTACAGGAACAACAAAACGGGATACAAAGCAGGGACAGCCGAGGGACCTCCCAGACTGGAGGCACAGAAAGGCAGATCCTGGGGCTGTGAATAATGTATCTGCAGCTATCACAGTGTCACCAGAAATTCAGAAGTATGTACACCTAGGGATAATTCTGGAGGAGAGGAATGGGGAACAGGGAGCCAAAGCTGAAAGCACAGTTTCAGTGGTGCTCCAAGGTGGAGTCTGGCAATGTTTCAGGAGAAGGCCAGTGAAGGCTGGCATGACAAGGTGTCCCCAGTTTGCAGTCACCAGCACTGAGCCCAGGTGCTCCTCTGCCTCACACAAAATGTCGAGTGTTGGTGCTCACAGGTTACTGCACACAGCATCTCTGATCTGAACACACTGCTTGGCTATGAGGAAAGAGGAAAACATAAAAAAAAATTCAATTATGTCAACACAGTTCATATGGAGCTTTGGAAACAGATTTTTAAGTACACCCAAACCAGTTTAAAATCCTTTTCCTTTCTAAACTCTGACCTCCAAGTACAGTCCTTTGAACAGGGTACATCTCCTGAAGTGTTTGTGGGTCTCTACAAAGGATGAGCAGGCAGAATCCCCCTGGGCTGGCAAGGCAAGGACCTGCACTTGATTCTGGACTAAGGGAGAAAGGCTGTAGCTGCAAGCTCTGCCTTGAACAAATCCAAATCCCCCAGCTTTCCTGAAGTCTGCTTTGTTAAAAAAAATCTCCAGTCATGAGACCCTTGATTTTCAGAGCTAAAGCTCTGCTTTTCTCCAAGATCAAACTAGGTACTAGACACTGCCACAGCCAGCCCTCTGTGCTGTGGGAATTCGGTGGGTCAGGAGGACTCATACAACTCTATAAAAACAAAAAGGAAAAGTATTTCTCTTTTCTTTGCTCCTGCTCACACATGGCACCGTGCATGTCATCGAGATGAAAACCTGGTTGGCACAGAAGAAATACCAGCTGCCTTGTGATTAAGGCATGTGAGAGGTTTATGAGGGAGCTGCAAGTTCAGCTCAGCTGGGCATGAACAAGAAGCCTGGGGACACACGACATGACCCGAGTGTCATGACCCAAGGAAGCAGGAGAAATGGTGCAGAAGTGCTCAGTGTGATATGGGTGAGCTTCCTCTTCTGATCTGGGTGAGGGCTGAACCTCAGAGGCAGGCTGGCAAGCAGGCATCTATTAGAGGTAATCTGGGTAGGATTTTAAGACAGGAAGCTTCTTTTGTAGGTTTTCAAGATTTAGTTTTTACTTCTCATTTGATTTGTAAGACATTGAATTAATTGTTTTGTCTGTGGCAATAATTGGTGAGTGATCTCTCCCCGTCCTTATCCCCACCCATGAGACTTTTGTTATATTTTCTGTCCCCTGTCCTGCTGAGGAGGGCAGTGATGGAGCAGCTTTGGTGGGACCTGGCACCAGCCAGGGCCAGCATTCCATGGATGTGTGATCATTATCCATATCCATGGATGTGTGATCATTATCCCTTCCATGTGTGATCATTATCCATATCCATGGATGTGTGATCATTATCCCTTCCCACTTGGATCTTCTAGGGGTGTCTCTGTTGATCAGACTGAATTACTTAGAGAAATTAAACTGCAATCTCTGTACCATCCATTAGCTGGAACTCTATTTGCGTGTAGCAGTTGGGTTTTGGCAATCAAAAGGAAGAAGATTGTGCACAGCAAGCTGTCTGCCCAGAAAAGATCTGCTGTGTAGTGCTTTAGACTGTGTAGGAATAGGAGTGGTAAAAATAATTTGGGGGCCAAATGAAGCATCCATTGGAACAGGGATGTGCCTGCTCGGGGACAGGCTGTGCTTTGGCCCTGTGTTTAGTATTTATCTCACCTGTAAATCTTCCTGGGTTTTCTTGTGACACACAACTGGCAGTACAGAAATTTGCCCTGGCATTCCAGTTGAAGCAGTGGTAGGCCAGGAAATAAGGAGATGTGCAATGGATTTCTCTGGGCTGATTTTATTGGCACCACTGCAAAGCAGCGGCAACTAAAGCAGACACATGCTTGACTTATTTTATCCACATTGAATAGATACCTCTAGATGCCAGTATGAATATTGAAATATAAATTGAAATGAGGATTAAGTACTTGTATTAGTGAGACTTTATCATGTCTGGAATCTTAAATGTAAGGCCTAATCCTGCTCTGCCTGAATGTAGGGAGAGTTTTACTTCAGATTTAACTGGGAACATACCAGGAGCCATCATGACAAAGCCTTAAAGGCACAATGTAAGATTCCTGCTATATAAAAGAGTAGAATCTGGACCTTTTACAAACCCCTATCTACTGAAAAGAGAAATTTTCAACTTGAGAATCAGCCAAAGAAGCAAGGAAGAAGTACATTGAGGAGCAATGTCACTACTGTATCTGTGTGAGTTCCAAAATTCCTCGGCGGATATATGTCTCTGTAGATATTTTACGAGGGCAGGAAAGCACGTTCATGACTCGAGTGTGTGTTTTATAGACAGACCATACAGCTACTGCACATTAAGCAGCCGAGCTTTGCTGTATAAAAGCACTTACAGTTTACAGTTTCAGACTGTTAAGTGATACTTGACTTAGCCAAGCCTGTGCCAAGTCAGACCCTTCTGGGAGATGTTTCTGGGGGAATAAATACCCTCAGCAGAGGCACAGCTCCGTGCAGCACGTCAGCTCTGCTGTGCCTGCTCCCCGAGAGCCACCCCGAGCTGGGAGCACTGAGAGAGCCCAAATATGACCTGCTGTGTGTGCCTCTGCTGGAAAAGCCTCATGTTCCACTTCACACTGGAGCTCGTGAGCCCTTGCTGTGCCTGGGGCAATCCTGTTTGTCCCTCTGGGAAGGAGATTCACAAACCATACAAGGGTACAGATGATGCTCCAGCCATTTGTGCTGCCTGGCTTGTTGCCACTCAGTTTAAACGACTCCATTGGATTCTCGGAGGTGCACAAAAGGTGTGTAATTACAACAATTTACTGATATCTGGCTTTAAATCGTGCTCCCCCAACAAAGACTGTCTTGAATTTAAACCCTCCCAAGCCACACAGGGAGCACATAAACAGCATTTACATAGACACATCAGATTTCTTTGTATTAAACTTCACTAAATCTCCTTCCTCTGGGTACCTGATTTATCTGGAGGTGCAGAAATTGCTGTAAATTCAGAAACTCAGAGAATGCTGTCAGTGAGAGGTGCAGGATCCACGTCAGGGCCATGTACAGGTAAGTTTCTGCCTGAGCTGGCTGTGCTGTGCAGCTTGTTGTGTATCACTTCTGTCACCACAGCATCCGAGTGCTTCTCAGCTTCCAGGGCAGGAGCTGCAAAGCAATGAGGTGACAATTTTCTCTACTGTAGTTGGGAAGTGATGTACCAAGACACTGAGGTTCAGATTAATGTTTAAATACTTGAGTTAGTTAAAGAAATTCTGTTTTAAAGCCAGACCTGAAGTGATTTCCCTAAAATCCAGAGATGCTCACTTCAAAGCAAGGGACTGATGAGGGAATCTGAAGACATAAGGCAGCATCCTGACCACAGATACCATCTCCTCTAGGGTACTCGAGCCATCAAGGCAGCTTTCAAATTAAAGGCTGTGCAAACTGTACCTGGACTGCCATAAGCCTTCATGCAAATCCCCTTAGATTTTGCATGCATAACTCGATATTACTGTTTTAACTGACACTTCTAAGCCCTGAAAACGAGTAAGGGGAGAAGCTAACTCATTTTAAAACAGCAGGGGAAGCTCCCTCTGCCCACCAGTTGGTACAATTCCTCCACAACCTGCTGAGCTGCTGCCTCCTTCCAGTGTAGTAAATTTGAGTGTATGGGCCTGGTTTGGTCAATGTAATAACTACTGCAAAATTGAACAGGTCTCCTGGCAAAGATGAGAATGGCTCGGGTAAGGCAGGTTCACTGGCAGCACTAACACAGCATTTATCAGTGGCATTTGGCATTGGAAAGATCTCAGACCAGAAGTGTGAATTGCCACTGACTCTCAGCAAAGACACTGCAAGTGCCTTTGAAAATCAGGTCTAAGTTGTGTTGGACAGCTGAGATCTCCTTGCTGGGGCTCATCAGCCACTTCTGACAGTGCTGGCTCAGCTGAACCAGAGAATCCCTCCTTCCCCATTCCATTTCCAGCCCCCTGGATTCAGCGGTCCCTGTTTGGAGAGAAACAGGCAAGAAAAAGACCAGGTTTTTAACCCCCTGAAGAGTCTCCGATGTGTTAAAAAAACAAACAACTGAAGAGGCTCGTGTGAACTAGACTTCCATGGAGAGCACTCCAACTCCACTATCGTCAGAGGGCTTACTGAATCCTGGAATCATTTTGATTGGGAAAGGCCTCTGAGATCATCAAATCTGTTAACTCGCACTCCATGTTCACCGCTAAGCCATGTCCCCGAGTGCCACAGCTCTGTGGTGTGAAATACCTGCGGTGACTTCAGCACTGCCCCAGCAATCCCGTGTCCCTGCAGAGCAAAGCTGAGCCTACCGAGTCAACCGCAATGGCAGCTGCCGTGCTGGCTCCTGGTTCTCAGCTTCCAGAGCCCCAACATCCCTAACTGCACTTGATCTCCAGCCGCTTGTGTGCGGTGGGAATGAGACTTCATCCCAGGCCGTGTTTCATCACTCACTTACTCAGAGCTGTCCCGCCTGGCAGCGCGGTGCCCGGGGCAGGGGGCCCGGAGCGCTGGCGGCACCAAGCCGAGCTGTCCCCAGCTGTCCCCAGCTGTCCCGGGCTGCCGCAGGGGAGGGTGCCGGCCAGGAACTCGGCCCCACTAAAAATAGCGGCCCCGGGGCTGCTGCTGTGCCGGGGACCCCCGGCGGGCAGCGGGGCACGGGGGCTGCTCAGGGCACAGCGCTCCCGGGTGCCAGCCCTGCCTCGCTCGCTGCCGGTGCTGCGGAAATCCCTCGTGTCCCGCGCCCCAGCCAGGCCCCTTGGGCCCGGGGGAGCGGGCAGGAGAGCCGGCCCGAGGGGCTGCCCGGGCCCGCAGGGCTCGCCCTTCCCTTCCCGCGGGTTATTTTGGGCGCTGCCGAGCGGGGCCGGGCTCCAAGGGGCTGCATCGCCTTCGTCCCTCCCCCGACGGCGGCCCCGGCACAGGAAGTTTTGCCCCAGCGAGGAGAGCGGGGAGAGGGGGGCGGCACACGCCGCTCTGTAGCACAGGTGAGGGGCGCTGGCCGCTCTCGGGGTCCCTTCCTGCTCCCCGAAGGGGACGGAGCAGGGGGAGGGAGGGTGAGCGCCGTCCCACGCCCCGGGGCAGAGCAGCGGGGCTCTGCGCGTTCCCGGCTGGGGAACCCGATCCCCCTTTGCCCTCCGTGCCCGCTGTTAACGGGAACCCGATCCCCGCTTTGCCCCCCGTGCTCCCGCGACGGCAGCAACAGGCTGGGGAGCGGGCGGCGCCCGGAGCCGCCCCTGCGGTACCGGGGCTGGGAGCGGCTCCCCGGGCCGGGGGCAGCCCGGCTTTCTCTGGGTCCGGCTTGGGGCAGCGTTCCGGCGCCGGGGGGCAGCGGGAGGCGTGCTGCCCCCGCCCCTCCCCGTACCGTTTAACGGAGCCCCGGTGCGGGTGATGGGGAGGGGGATGTGCGGAGCCGGGGCTGGAGCTGCCCCCTCCAGCCCTCCTCGCTGCCGCCAGCGTAAACCTGCCGCCTCTTCTGCAGTGACGGGGACTCGCGTCCTCCTCCTCCTCCTCCTATCCGCGGCTGCAGCTCAGCTGCTCCATCCCATTATTATTAGGGGAGGATGCGAAAAGAGAAAAACCCAAACCCAACACAGCCAAGCAAACAACCCCCCCAAGTCACGGTACCCCCCTCCCCCCGGTCGGTGGGACTTGCAGGACCAGCTGCGCTTCCCTGGCCCTGGGGAGGGGAGGCAGAGCCGGGGAGGCGGGGGAAGGAGGGGGCCGGGGCCAGGCAGACACAGGGAATATCGCTTTTGTCTCCGGCACGGCGAGCGGCGCAGGGGCTCGGTG
>VYZP01018097.1:5658-19596 GCA_013400635.1 Hypocryptadius cinnamomeus | reverse complement strand
CGCGGCGCTGGGGCGTGCGGGGCCGAGCTGCCCGCGCCGGGTGCATGGCCGGGGTGCGGGGGTCGGTGCGGGGGTCCCTGCCGGGGTCCCTGCCGGGGTACAGGAGGTCCCTGCCAGGGTGCGGGGGTCCCTGGCGGGTTCCCTGCCGGGGTACAGTACAGGAGGTCCCTGCCGGGGTCCCTCCGGGGTGCGGGGCTCCCAGCCGGGGTCCACAGGTCCCTGCCGGGGTCCCTCGGGGGTCGTGCCCCGCGCAGTGCCCGCCCGGGGTCGCACAGGTGGCGGTGTCCCCGTGCCCATCCCCGGCTGCGGGGCTCGGTGTCCCTCGGGCAGTGACCCCGGGGCTCCCCGCACACCCGAGTGTGGTCTCGGACCCCGGCTGCGGGGACCCGGGGGGGCTGTGGGCCGGGCCTCCCCGAAGGACCGAAAACTGCTCCTTATTCCCTAGTTCTGGAAAACGGAGTGGGACGCTTCCCTGCCGTTTACTTTCTTAGCAGCCAGAGAGGCCGAATCAAAACAATACAGCCTTTCTATTCCTGATAAAAAGCTTTTTGGTTTCATGATTTTGAAAATTTGTGTTTAACACTTCAGAAAGCTTTTTTTAATATTCTTTTTCTGTGAGTTTTTTTCCCAACTCTGTCTTTCCCCTTCTTACTATGTTCTGTCTCATGTCCAAATCCTTAGCGTTTGCATGACATTTTTTACTTAGCAACACAATCAACTTCACTACTTAGATGCATTGCAAAACCTTACTTTTTTTAGATGAATATGTTTTGCCTTTACATTATATCCTTTGAAATTGAGTTGGTTTTCATTTTCTTTCATGGTGGCCTTATTCGCTATATTGTGCTTTAAATAATTTATTAAGCGGTGCAGAACAAAAGATTCCCGCCTTTCTGAGGAATTATTTTGTATGGTTTAGAACTGTGTTATAAACATAAAGAAACTGCCATACTTGTGCTATGTTTGCCTGAAAGCTTCTTTTTAAAATCAAGCTTACATATTCCATTTTGTGCTACAATTGCAAGTTTTAATGACACGCTTCATGTCAGAAATTGCTTTGGCACATTTCAGACCAGTGGGACAAAGGCATTTGTGTGTCTGTTAATGAGTCAGTGGTGCCTGAGACGTGCGAGGCTGTGATGTCAGTGCTGACAGGGTACCAGAAGGTGAATATTCTGAGGCTCCCAGGAAAAGCAGTTGGTGCTGCTACTCTGCTTCCAGGAGACGCTGCTACGCTCCCTGAGCTCGTATAAAAACTTTCTGTGTTACACCGAGTAAAGAGGCAGCTCTGGGTACAGCAGGAGGAGCCGTGTGTGAGGTGGTTTGTGAGTCATGCTGAGCACCTGTGAAACAGCTCTCAGAGAGGCTCGGGATGCTGAGAAGGAGTTAATATTTACTAGCTCATGTATAGGCTGTGTGGTCTTCAGCCTCCTGAGTTGTAGACAAGAATAGGAAATGCTTTATCCTCTCAACCACCCGAATTCTCTTTTGGTGATTGCAAGTGTTAATACTCTTAATGGGAATGTTTAATTTGGCTCCAGCCATAGTAAACCCAGGCAGTGATGGGTGGGGTTTTTTGTTAAGATTTTTTGGATGGGGTTTTTTTATACAATAAAACAGTAATTTGCCTGGAAAGGATGGGATACCATTGCCTGCATTTTTCTGCAGGTGTACAGTGGCACTGGAGTTCTGAGAGAAGGCTCTGTGGTTTTGAGTTAGTTAGCCTCACTTCCTAAGAACAACACAATCATGTTTTATGTACGAGTAGCTTGTGGTGGTGTTCGTGTACCCCCACTCTGTAGGGTAAGGTGATGTAGTTGGAATACCTGCTGGAAATGCAGCTGTCCCAGGGTTATGTTTGCCTCATAGATTTGGAATGCTTCTCAGTGAGAGCAGTGCCAGCTTTTCTTACTCCTGAAGCTTTCTTAGGCATTGCAGGGCCGTGCATGAGGTGAGACCTTGCTCTCGTTCTCTACAGAATTTGGGGAGGGCCGTGTTCAGCCCAAATGTAGGAGCTGTGCTGTGTACGTTGTTAAAAGACACTTTCTTCCACCAGATTTGGGGTGGCTCTTTTTAGAAAAAACTGATTTATACAGAACCTTGAAAGGCCATGGATTTTGCTGGGAATAAGCACAATCCAGAGCAAATACTTAACTGCCTTGCCGTGGTTGTTTGCAGTTAAATTATGCTTTTGTAAAGTCTGTGGTGGTGTCAGTGGAATTCTGCAGGTGTTACAGAAGTATAAAAATCTATTTTTAATTAAAATAGTGGGGATTTTTGCATCTTTCCTGAAGACAAAGAGGAAGGTAACTGCTTGCTTAAGAGTGTGTTGGCCCCACTTGTAAGTCCTGCCTAGAAAACCCAGTGAAAGCTGTGTTTTGCTCAATATCTGGTTGCTTTTAAAAGTGGCTGTGGGCATTTAGAATTATCTCTCCTAATCTTAAATAAAGCTCATGGATTAACAGAATGAAGTCAGGGATGTGCACCTTTACTTTCTGCAAGATGCTGCATTAACTGTGAGTGTGTACCTATAAGATTATGCCAGGTTATGGCATTGATTTCCCCTCCCCCCTATTTATTTCAGGTGGTGTGAGAGTTGGACAGGTGCAGTGAGCCCAGGTATCCTCCCAGCTGCTTCCCAAGGGCAGATGGGCAGTGCTGCTGCTGCTCTGGGGTGGAGGCTGTTTGGGGCAGCCAGCAGCTGGTTCCAGAGAGCAGCCTGTCCCCTCTGGGCTGGGTTCATCCTGGGGCAGGTGTCTGTGTCTCTCCTCACTGTGCCCTGTGTCCAGGGGGGCAGGAAAGTGGGGGTCTGGAGGGGACAGCTCAGCATCCCGCAGTGGGCACTGACTTTGGGAGCAGCTCTGTGCTCAGGGGATGCTCTGGGTGCATTCCCAGCACAGCCACAGTTCACTCACTGACTTTGGGAGCAGCTCTGTGCTCAGGGGATGCCCTGGGTGCATTCCCAGCACAGCCACAGTTCACTCACTGACTTTGGGAGCAGCTCTGTGCTCAGGGGATGCTCTGGGTGCATTCCCAGCACAGCCACAGTTCACTCACTGATTTTGGGAGCAGCTCTGTGCTCAGGGGATGCCTTGGGTGCATTCCCAGCACAGCCATGGTTCACTCACTGATTTTGGGGGCAGCTCTCCTGCACTCCCAGCACAGCCATGGTTCATGACTGATTTTGGGAGCAGCTCTGTGCTCAGGGGATGCCCTGGGTGCACTCCCAGCACAGCCATGGTTCATCACTGATTTTGGGAGCAGCTCTCCTGCACTCCCAGCACAGCAGTGGTCAGTGATTTTGGGAGCAGCTCTCCTGCATTCCCAGCACAGCCATGGTTCATCACTGATTTTGGGAGCAGCTCTCCTGCACTCCCAGCACAGCAGTGGTCAGTGATTTTGGGAGCAGCTCTCCTGCACTCCCAGCACAGCAGAGCAGTTCCCACCAGGCAGGTTCCTGTCCTGCCACAGAGCTGCTGTGCCCAGACCTGGGCTGTGCCAGGGCAGGGCACTTCCCCAAGAGTGTTTGCCTTGCTTTGGGCACAGTGCATCGAGTGTCCCCATCGGTCCTTGGGGCTGTACCAACATATCCTGTTTTGCATTAAACATTTTTTATCTTCTGTTTGGGGAGAGGTGTGGGGCAGGAGGAGAGCGCTGGGCACTGGAAAGGGAGCTGAGAGTGCTGAAAGCCCTGTGCTGTGGACCTGGGCCTTAGAGAGCTCGTGCTGTCTGGTATTACAGCCAGGCTCTTTCACAGGCTGCTGTGCAATTTGTGTGGCTCCTCTGAGCAAAGTCAAGATCTGGAGCAGAGTCTCAAACTGAATCTGAGGAATGGATTAATCTGCATTGTGTTCCTTTTTACTAAGGGGATTATGTACTATTGGCTTCCTCATCAAAGCAGATGCAGGGGGATCTTTTCCTGTCACCGTGCTGTCACCACAAGGAACTGGGATAGCTTTGTCCAAAAGTCTGACTGATAACCTCAGCCATAAGCAGTGAGAAAATGCAGAGTGTATTTTCTTCTGCAGAAAGCAAAATAGGAACATTTTTGAAGCTGAAAGCTTCTGATCTGAGAAGAGTGTATTGAAATAGTGACAGAAACAGTGAAGACTCTGGAAGTACAGGTACTATTCTAATTCAGTGACAGCAGAAAACAAAGCACTTAGAGAAATCACTTGGCAGGAAAAATAGAAGTCAGAATTTTGAGGTGTCTGTTACTGCTTTTCCTGGCTTTATGGGAATATAGGATAATGCAGCTTATGATTGAAAGGTCTGGAGAAAAGCTGACAAAAATAAAGAAGCTGATCTCAACAGTTATATTTCTATAGTACTGATTCATGAGAAAGTAACTTACTTCAGGGACTGAAGAGGAGCAGCATGTAAGCTGACCACGTCTTGGTCTGAGTCCACGGAATCAAAATTAGCAGCAAGTGCAGCCCTGGTGAGAAGGGGGAAGGGAGCACGGTGCCACCTGCCTCAAGTGCTGCTTGGCCAGCTCAGGTCACAGGCAGAGCATTTCTTTGTCTTTTTGTCAGAAATTTGGGTGCCAGTTCTTTTCCTTTCAGACCAAAAGCCCCACCAAACCTCAGCAGCAGCTGCAGTTTAGGATATGAACTTGAGGATCTGTTCAGGCAGGTGCTTGCCAGCAGCAGATTGGGTCTTTTTGTGGTCAGTTGGTGCTACTGACTTACACATGAGAACTTGTGTTTGTGCTATAAACACTGAATGGCACCAGAGCGAGTGTTAACCACAATGCTTTTGTTTTGTTCACTTCACACTGGAAATCTCTGAGCCTCCTGTCTGAGATTCCAGGTTTCACTTGGAATAGATGCCTGCATCACCCACTGGAAAGCGGCAGCCACAATCTGGGCCGTGACCCTTCCCATGCTGGGTCCTAATGCTGCAGGTCACAATAGATGCTCAGGGCTTGGCTGAGCCCCTGATCCATTCAAAGCTGCCATTGACACCTCTGGGAGTTCTCTGTGTCTGCCTGTGGCATTGCCTCTGATTAGTGGGTGGTTGTTAATGTGCCCATGCTTGGAATATTTACAGTAACTGCCTCCTGTTCTGACTCATCATCTGGGGCTGCCTTTGGTGCTACAAACGACAGTAACTCTCTATAAAAGAAACATCCTTCCCTCTCAATCCCCAGACAGTGGCCCCTCACATATGTTGATAAAACGTCAGCAACTAAAAAGTGGAAGCAGTCTTGAGATGAAAATGCCAGCACATTTGTGCTGATGCTCTTGAATGGTTTTGAGTGTGGAGGGAATCCACAGCAAGGCAGGATTTCCAGGGACAGCTCCACACTCTGGGGTGTGTTGGTGTTGGTTCTTGTGTGGCTGCTGTCCATGCCAAGAACTTGTGTTGTACAGAAGGTAGTAAAACTCAAGGTTTTTCTGCTTCTAGGGGAAAACTTAATAATAGTTGCTTCTTGGCAGATGCCAAGTCTCATCTTCAGAGGAGAAACTCCCAGGCAGAGGAAGCCTGGAGGATGAACAGCCCCACAGAGCATTGCAAAGGGGGAGCACCAGCAGCCACAGCAGATGCATAAGAATTTGCATGGCTTAGGCTTCTGGCATCTCTGTGGCCACCCACAGTACACTGGAGACTTGTCATTAACTGTGTTTGTGCCATCTACTGAGATTTCCTGCAAGGCACTGGTCTTACCCCTGTGCTGTGGGAATGGAGTGCTGCAGGGTAGCCTTGGGTCAATGAATGTTCATTTTCTGCTTCTGCTCCTCATTGTGTGTTAGTGCTGAAGTGTCTTGAAGAAGTCACAGCTGCAGAGTTGTGTGAAAAACCTCCTCAGGAGCGAAGACCGGGCAAGTCCTGTTCCTCAGTCTCCTGCAAGCCCTGAATCCATGCTTGTATAAAATCCTCTGTAAATCTGAAAGTATCCTGTGTACAAACAAAACATTTGTAACTCCAAGAGGACAAGCCTCACATCCTGCACAACCTCTAGCTGGGCATTTTCAGAGCAGGATTTTTGTGTTTATGAATATTGGAGAGGAACTGCCCTGTTGGTGGCTGGATGCTCTCACAGATTCTGTGGTCACAGTTCTCTTCTGGGGGACTCCAGGTTTCTTAGCCACTCCTGTCCCTCTTAGCTGAGCCTGGCTCTAGGGCTTGTGTAGCCCAAACTGTTTTTCCTTCCTCAGCTACATCATTTGACCTAGCAAAACTCCCTCCTCTTCCCAAAACATGGCTTGGTCAAGCTTACATGAAAATGCATGTTAAAAACCAAAATGAGACAACTATGTTATATATGTTGTTTACAATAATCCTTTTATTTTTGTGTGTGGTAGCTTGGGTAAAGGGTTTCTGTGAATTGCCTGGTTTCATGCTCAATATTTGTATTATGTTGCTGAGTGAAATGAAGGCGAAAATAATTTGAATTGCACCCTCAGGCAGGTAACAATTCAGTTCTTTTCATGAAGAGAGTGTGAAGTGAGACTGTTCTCCACTTAATTAGTTTTGTGAGAGTGATGTATAAGGCAAGGTCAGTGCTAAAGGAAGAAAGGGCTGGCATGGATTGAACACTGCTTACGTTGTTTGAATAATTAGAGCATCACTGTGAGGTGGGAGGGAGCAGAGCACAGAAATGAAGTGGGAAGAAGAGATATTCCTGAAATAGCAGTCGAATTGCCATTGATCTGGGCTGCATTACACGTACACAGTTCAAGACTGACTAAATCTGAGCTAGTGGTGGTTTGTTACCTGTGGCACTGGTTGTGCTTGCAGCTGAAATGAAGGTGTATTTACAGAGATACTCTTTTCTGTGGCCCAGGGAATCTCTAGATGCTTTTCAAAAGCTGGGATTTGGCATAATTGATACAAGGCTCTCTTGGTTGCTTTGAGAATAAATTCTTTAACCAGTGCTTGAGATCTTTGATACGTGGGCATTTAGTTTCCACCCAATTTAGGATGAATTTCTGCTGTGTCGGTGGGATCAGATCAGAGGTGGGCGTTGTGTAATCCCCCTCTGACCTGTGTGTTCTGCAGGCATTTGCTTTGGGTGTCACTGTGTAAGGTGACAGCTTCACCTCAGGCCAGCACAGGGGCTGCAGCAGCAGCACTGCTGCCCTGCCCTGTGTCCCTGGGGGTGCAGCAGCAGCACTGCTGCCCTGCTCTGTGTCCCTGGGAGTGCAGCAGCAGCACTGCTGCCCTGCCCTGTGTCCCTGTCCCTGTGGGTGCAGCAGCACTGCTGCCCTGCTCTGTGTCCCTGGGGGTGCAGCAGCAGCACTGCTGCCCTGCCCTGTGTCCCTGTGGGTGCAGCAGCAGCACTGCTGCCCTGCTCTGTGTCCCTGGGGATGCAGCAGCAGCACTGCTGCCCTGCTCTGGCTGCTGTGTCCCTGTCCCTGTGGCCTTTGGCAGCTGGGACTGACGTCCCAGAGGTGGCATGTCACCAGAGCAGTCCAGTCCCCGTGTGATCGTCCCTCCCCTGGGAACGTACCGAGGTGGCACCAGTGCTGCTGCCAGGACTGGTGAGCCTTTGTGGAACCTTGTGGAACCACGTGGGACGTGCTGGAAGCCTCTGGGGCAGCCCTGCTGTCACCTCACAGAGGCCCCTGGGGATGAGCCCTGGCAGGGACACACAGCTCAGCGTGGGGACAGCGAGGGCCAGTGGATCAGCCCAGCCTCTGCTGACAAAGGTGACAGGTGACTTCCCCTTCTCACCAGGCAGCAGTTGGGCAGTTCCCTCTCTCTCCTGGCCACACGTGACCATTCCCATGTGCTGGTGGCGTCCCAGGGACTGCACAGCAGAGGTGACAACCATCAGCTTCCAGGACCTTCACTCAGGTTTTAGCCACTGAGTTTAATTATAGAAGTTTAGGAGTTCTGAGCCACTTTCCCCTGCTCCCATAGCCTGTTTATTCAAATCCAGTGGTAATTAGCACTCATCTAATTGTTTTATTTTTCTGTTCATTTTGTGTGTGGAATCACAGAATGGTCCTCACTGGAAGGGAGCACTGGAGCTCCTCCAGTCCAACCTGCTGCTGAAGTGGGAACTCCTGACACATCACTCAGGACTGTGTCCAGACAGCTTTTGAGTATCTCCAGGAAAGGGGAATCAGGAATTTTCAGAGTTTCTCCTCTTCTGTTAGAGGTGACTTTTTGCTCAAATTTTAGAAATTCCTGGTTTTCTTTAAATGAAGGGGAAAAGCACAGGGCATTTTTTCTTGCATGAAATGCAAAGATACCATAGAAAGTATGAAAGAACTAGAGAGGAAAGCCAGGAGGTGGGGCAGGGGAGAGAGGCAGCAGGAGGAGGGAGCAGTGCAGACTGAGCTCCAGGTGATGCACTGCACAGCTCTGCTCACCCCTGGCTCACACACTCTCACCTGCCCAGCAGGCACACAGCAGCCACACAGATTCCTTCTGAATTTGTTCTTTCAGCCATCTTCCAGCAGTTCCCAAGAAGATGGTAGGTGCCTTTCTTTTCCCTTGTGTCTGTTATGGAGCTCACTGCTACTGGCCACAATGTTCAAGTAGCTGAGGCTGGATTTACTTCCACACGTTGTCGGTGTGCTGTCAAACTGCTTACACAGAAGCATTTTTCCTTTGGCTTTTACATCTGCTGTGGAGTTCTGTGCAGCAATCTTGTATGTTCAGTACACATGTGAAATTCTTATGTTGCTCTTGTATCTAAATTGGCCCAGGTTGTGCTTCAGTACTGCCTGGAAAATGATAAATGTTTTAATTGTAATTATACACAGTGCTCCGAACTGCTGTCACTTACACTTTGTTCCTCCGAGTGCTGCAGGAGAATAAGAAGCCAGGATGGACTCAGTTGTCACTGCAAGCCATTGTCACTTCTTGTGGGGTGCAGAGCTGGAGTTCCTGATCCGTGACAGTCTTCCCTAGCGCAGTAAAGGTGTGGAGGTATTTTTGGGAGTTGCAGTATTGGTGGGATTACAGGTGGACGCATTTCCTAAGGGGAATGGTTTGTAGTTGTGTGAGGCCATCACGGAGTCAGGTGCTCCTTCCTGGCCACGCTGCTCTTGCTGCTGGAGGAGAGTCCCTGCTGTGTACAACAGTGCAGCTTTGTCATGTGCTCCGCTTCACGTTGGCTTCTCATCTTGCATAGCAGTGACTGAACGTTCAGAGACTGCCAAAAATAGCTGACTGCTTTCAAGTGATTGGGCAAGGAGAGCTGGAGTCACTTTCCTCTGCTGCTCTTCTCCTCTTCCCGCTCTGCCCCGTGTTTGCTTTCTGAGGAGAGGATATTGGGTTTTCGTTTGTTTTGGCGGAGCTCAATAAGAGGTGCTAAAAGTGAAGTAAGTCAAGAGGGAACAAATGGCAAGGCTCTTCTTGATCACCTATGGGGAGGCTACAGCAGCAGAAAGTCACAAGTCTGACTCCAGCTGCAAAGAGGTTTTTTGGGGTGAAGTGTGACCTGTTTCAGACCCACTCCAAGGTCAGGACACTGCCTGGCCAGGGAGGCTGGACGAGGAATGTCTGCTTTGGTTGGTACCTGGCTGCTGGCCATACAGAGCTGTGTTACTTGGCCACTGGAGAGCAGCAGAAATGGTTTCCTTGGCTGGAGTAGGGGTTGGGGTGTTTGTTTTGGGGTTGGCTTTCATGTTGTTTGTTTGGTTTTGTTTTTCTTTTTGTTTTCAGATTACCAGTGCAAACCCCAGTTTTCAAGTTCTGTTTGTATAATTGTGTCCGTGGGAGGAATCTCTATCCCATGATTTCTGGGATGTTGGGGATTAGTTAAATGACAGTCTCTTCATGAGGGATATCCCGTTGGTAGGTGATGGGGAGGAGTGAAAGCTTTACAGACAGTGATCCAGTAACTCCTGCACAAGGAGAGAACAGCATGGAAGGCAGGAGAAAGATAAACTTGTTCTTTTTCCTAGTAGTTCATTTAAGAACAGTAGATGCTCTTGTTTAGGGGTGCCTAATTTAAGTGGCAGCAATGACTGTAGAGGAGGAAAGGATTATGCAGAGCTGTGAAAGTTGTCAGTTCTTTTCATGGCAACTTTCAGGGTTTAAAAACTTGAATTTGTTCCCCCACCGGGACATAAGCAAAACTTCTTTGAGGTTTCTCAGGAAAAATAGTCACACTGGAGCTATTTTAAGGAAAAAGACCTGTCAGGTTTTCCATCCCTGTCCTTGTTCCACCCTTGGTCTGAAAAGACCTCCCGTCAAAACTGAGATCTTTTTGCAAGGCTTTTGAGTATGATCAGAAAAATTAGTTAGGCCCTTCTGAACAATGCTAGGAAGAGATTTTGAAATACATAACAGCTGAAAAAAAGCAGGGTTTTGAGTCAGTGCTGTGGAGGATGGCTGGGAGCTCAGCAGCGAGGTGGCAGGGCTGTGCCTTTTGGTCTGGAAGTGTTTTTGTTTCACTCCACATTTGATCATGAAGGATGAACTTTAAATTGCTTTGTGGAATGAATAAGAGGTGCCAGGCTGAGAGCGGAAGTGGGAGAAAGTGTGGTGCTGTGGCAGGAGAAAGCAAATGAGACTTTGAACGATGGAAAATTAGCTTTGAAAAGTCTCTGGAGAGCACAAGGAAGCTGAAGAATGTAATGGAAGAGGAGATACTGTGGGTGTAACTCGTAGTAATATCAGGCTGCAGGGAAAGCACACAGGTTTGACAGCCTGAAATGGTGCAGAAAAGACTTGACAATCTGTCCTGCCAGGTGCCAAAGATCTCTACTTTCCATTTACCCAAAACCTGTTAGCGCTCTGCTTTGGGCCCCTATCAGTGAATGCTGGATATTCTTGTCATGCCGTGTTCCCACTATCACAAATTCTTATGTTCAGTGCGTTTCAGGAGGCATTGAGTGTGCGTGAGGCAGTCTGAGTGAGTGACAAAAGGCTTATGAGAGAAATGAAGAAAGCCTAGCAGACTTTGCTCGCCGAGGTTCAGAGTGTGAGCGAGCTGTTTGTCAGGCAGTGCCTCTGTCACTGCGAGGAGATAGCACATTGCTCTTCCTTCACAGAGCTGGGGAGAGCAGTGCTGGTAATTCATCCCCAATGCTTGCACTCACTGTGAAACCCTGTTCTTTTATATGGCTTTTCTCAAAGTGCTTTTGCCTCCTCAGTCAGATCTCTGATTACTGCTCTCATTGCTGCTGGAAGCATTTTAAACTGTCCCTGTGCATGTGATGGGTTTGAATAACTACTGCTAAAAGACTTTGATAGATCATTGGTGTTTCTGTGGTGGCACCTTATGAAGAACAGAACCTGAGCCAGTGCTGTCCTGTCAGGTTAGACTGAAACATGATTTGTGCTGCTCAGTACCAGCCCTGCTGAACCAAATCCTCAGTGGAAGTGTGACAGGCTTTGCACTTCATAGTGCTGAC
Source organism: Hypocryptadius cinnamomeus (assembly GCA_013400635.1). Classification (NCBI taxonomy): domain Eukaryota; kingdom Metazoa; phylum Chordata; class Aves; order Passeriformes; family Zosteropidae; genus Hypocryptadius; species Hypocryptadius cinnamomeus. The sequence goes on along the minus strand of VYZP01018097.1, from coordinate 8,275 downwards.
CGCTGTTGTGATGAATATTTTAAATACTCTTTTTTTCTCGTTTTTTTTTCTTTATAAAAAGTGTGGTGGGGGTGTGGGGTGTTGGATCAGTGTTCTAAGCCTGAAGATTGCTAGAATGAACTGCAATTTTGAGGCTTGATTCTGCAGTATGGGATTGCTGAAGTATGTAAGAGAAACAGATTTGGTTCCTGAAGTCTGATCTTGCAGCAGCAGAAAACTGTGTTGGTGAATAAAAGGGAGCAGAATCCTGTGTTTAGTTTGTATCCTCAGAGATTGCCTGGGAGATGCTGTGAACTGAAACAGTGTGGTTTGAAGTTTTACTCTGTCCTGTACTGGATGTCCTTGAAAGCAGCTGCTGCCTCTCCAGTTCTGCTTTATTTTGGTTGTTGGTGCTTCAAAATTTGGCTTTGGGAATTATGCTGTATAATTCAGTCTCTTGCATTATCTTCATCTTTAGCTGCTTCTTATTTATGTTTTACCTTTATTCACAAGCATAGGATTATTGACTCAAAGGTCTTGAAGGATCATTAACACCTTGGTAAATATGGTGAGAATGAAGAGTCTTTAAAAGGTGGTGGCATCAATTTTTGACCCAATCAAAATACCAGCCCAAAGCATGGCAATGTTAGTTTTATGTGCATTTTGTATTCAGTATTCAGATCTGCAGTGTGCTGTGTGCTGGCTCTGTGTTTTACTGTGTGGAGAGAGCTGCTGGCGCTGTATAAATTCTAGCTGACACTGCTGTGATCAGTGAACAAGTTCTTTCTGTGGAGCATGACTGTGCTTGTAGGCTCAGGACCCTGGCTGCCCTGATGGAAACCATCGTGGGCTGGCTGAGGATCAGCTGGGCTAGCACAGTTCTCAGAGCACCAGGCACTTGGAGGCTTCAGATCAAACTGTGGCGACAAACCACATCTGCCCTTGTTTCTGAGCTTTCAAACCTTGCAGCAGTGAAGCTGGCTGCCCTAGTGTGCCCAGCTTTATTCCCCAAGATGTAATTTAATTTATTCCTTGCTCACTGACTTGAGTAAATCAATTAAAACTTGTGTGTGTGTGTGTGTGTAACAAGGCTTTGACATAAGGTAATTGATCCGGACGTGCAGACATATGAGGAAGGCGTGGGACAGATTTTAAAGCAGAAGACAGAAATGTGGTGGTGAAGTTTCTTTTGATGTGATGTGGTGGTAGCTAAATTCCCATCTTGTGTAGTAACAGGTTTTTCTCTGGGTGCTGTGGTGTTTAAACACTCCTCTTTGCACATATCCAGGTTAATCTTTTTTCAGCTTGTCCTTCTGGAAACACGTCATGTCTCCATCCTTTTCACTTTGTCTGGGAGGGAGGTTGAGGATGGGAATCTCAAAATGCAAAGACTGTCAGTTGTCCACCTCTTTCAGCAGGCCAATATAGTTCACTAATTAATGACTTCTTGCACCGTGGCTACCTCTGGAAGCTGGTCCCTTTTCAGTTCCTCTGCCTCTGCAGGGTGCTGTCCCCACAAGCTGGGATGACAAACATGTAAATCCTTCCTGTGCTCCTCCAAGTGCCACATGAACCATAAGGACCAACTTAGGTCAGCCTGAAGCACCGGAGGGTGCAGCTGAAAGGGAGTGAGCACCTTGCCAGGCTTTCCTGTCCCCAAAGGGACAGTGGTGTGTGGGCACAGCTGCCCAAGTGAGCCCAGGTGCGTGGGAGAGGCAGGAGAGCCAGCCCCTGCCAAGGACCCAGCCTTGCAGCTCATCTCTGCATGGTATTTTTAGAGCTGTAAGAATTTCTTGCTCCTGTTTTTCCTCCCCAGAAAAATGATACCTTGGCTCAAGCTGCGTGTGAACTATTGGGAATTGATGAGTTATTTATGATCCTGAGTCCAGAGTAAGGGCAGGTATTGCTCACTGCAAGCTCTCCCCTTTCAGGCACAGAGGAAGACCTGATGAAAAGCAGTGTTGCTGAATCTTATTTTTAGCTTCTGTCCTGTGGTGATGTTTTTGTTGTTGTTGTTTGATCATTTGGGGTTTTTTTAGATTTGGACTGCCTCTGTCAGGGGTCACTGTCTGTCAGAGCAGCTTTGTTGTGTGTTTATGCTGTTGGTGTTGCTTGGTGGCCCAGCCCTGCCTTGGTGCCCCGTGGTGATGTACCCTGACGTGCTGCTGGTGTGACTGGCACTGTGCTGCCGGTGTGACTGGCACTGTGCTGCTGTTGCGAGGTCCCTGCTACGATAACCACACTGCCTTGGGCACATGAATGCCCTGCTGTTGCTGTCTGCTGTGGATGGCACACCTTCAGAGAGCTGTGTGCTCCTGTGCAGCCGTGTCCTGCATTTACCCTGCTGTGCCAACTGCTGCAGCCACCCCACTGGGCACTGGTCACATCCAGGAGCTGCTGCAGGGCCCCAGGACAGGCCACTGTCCTTCAGGACTCTCCAGGGCTGCTTGATGGCTTCACCTCTGCAGGTTGGCTTGACTGGCCTGCCCCTCCAGCAGCCTCAGTGCTGGTGTGGGGCTGCACACAGCAGCTTCCCGCTGCCCATCAGTGTCCTGTCCCAGGAGCCCATCAGTGTAGGCTGCACACAGCAGCTTCCAGCTGCCATGGTGTCCTGTCCCACAAACCCATCAGTGTGGGG
>VYZP01018095.1:0-19269 GCA_013400635.1 Hypocryptadius cinnamomeus | reverse complement strand
CTAAGGTCTTCCTGGGGCCTTTTCTTCTCTTTGCATGCAAACCACAAAGGATAATCAAGGCTTTAGGTGAAATTTTACACCTCACAGCACAAAATCCCATGATCAGATTTGGGGCTGAGCACCTCAACTCTCTGAGCCTGTCCTTACAGGAGAAGTGTTCCAGCCCTCAGCTCATTTTTGTGGCCTCCTCTGGACTCACATATCCACATCATCCCTGTGCTGAAGACTCCAGAGCTGGACACTTTCTCACAGTAAAACTTACTCATCAAAACCATGTTAATTGCTTTGGGTAGTGAAAGAATAACAATACTTCCCTGTGAAATTCCAAGAAATTAATTTTAAAATTCAAGATAATTTGCTCCTAATCTATCTCTCAGTATCAAGTGACTGTGCTCTTCATTGGAAAGAACAAAGACTTTGCTAAATTTAAAAACCTGCTTCAGCTCCTTTATCAGAATTGTAAGTAATTTAAAACAAAGGCTGATCTAACACTAGTTTTTGGGTTTTTTTCTCAGACTTGCACAGATTAAGGAAAAGAATAGGAGATTCTTATTAATGACTGAAATAGATTTACTTTATCTTTGCCAAGTCCACTGCATCTGAGAGCAACTGTCCAAAAAATTTGTCGTGACAGGTCTGTAGGAACAGTTACATGATATCTTCTTCATTTTATTAAGATTGTCGAGAACTTTATTTTATTAATCTTTGTACAATAATTTTCAAGCCTGTCCTAAGCATTGAGTTAACTCACCAGCAGCACTGAAGCTACAGCCATCATTCTTTATATGACCAGTTTGTGAAAGGAGCTGTCTGATATTTTATGTAGCTTCTCCATGAAAAAAACTAACAAAAACACCCCAAATTAAAACAAAACCAAAAAATCCATAAAATCTGCTCACAAAATAACAGCAGAAGTGTATTGTTATTTCCAAAAACCCAACACATGCAAGTGAGAAAAGCGTTGAATAAAAGACAACTTTGGCACTTGGAACATGCTGTAAATAAAACCAGGTGGAAAATGAGATTGCCCCAACTAACAGAATTGTGAGATTTCTTTCAATGCAGAAGGCAAGAAAGCCATATCTGGTTTTGGTGTAAAACTTGACTGACGTAGGAGAGATACTGAATTAATTCTTTTGTTAACAAGAAATTGTAATGGCACATTCGGAAAGGGTTTAAGTTCCTACCTGACTATAACAATGCAGATCCAAGGACATGCTCTAAGCATAAAGAGAGATTTGAACAAATTGAATAAAAAAACAACCTGCAGAGTTCTGCAGCTGTTTATTTTGTGAAAAACTGATGCTTTCCCACTTAAAAGTTATGGAATTATCTCAATGGGGGTGGAAACTGGATGGTCTTTTCCAACCCAAACCATGGCTCGATGATAGTGATGAAGTCATGCTCCTCATAATCTAACCTGTGATTTTCAGGAACTCTTCTAAATCCAAATTTCTTTTTTGACACAAGTGTACATGCAGACCACAAAGGATAATCAAGGCTTTAGGAGAAATTTTACACCTCACAGCACAAAACCCCATGATCAGATGCAAAGCAGACTTTGGCTGGTGCCCCAACACAGCTCAGAAACACTGATCAAATTAGGCACAGCAATGGAACAGGGAAAAGCAATACAAACACCAAAACTGCAGGCAAGAGTAGATTTTATCCTATCTGGCAAATTCCTACTGAACCCTCTCCCTTCTGAAAATGGATTATTTCTAGGCTTCCCATCCAATTTCCTTCAGCATATGCAAAGCAAGGATCTTTCATCACCCCAAATATAATGATCTCATCAGAAGTTAAGCTTATTCAAAGTTTCTCATTTTAGGCTTTCTGCTTTATTTTAAACAGTCTTGAATCCTTTCTACTCTGCAGTCAGCAATAACATTTACATGAAAAGATAACCAGTCTCGTTCTTACCATTACTTCAAGTAATTTCAAAGGTTTCTCTTCACAGAAGGGTTGTTTTCATTCATTTATTGCTTTTGGTGAAACGATTCTGGAGACCCACATTCCTTCTCTGCATATAAATGTCTATTTTCACTTTGCAGCCAGCCAGCCAATGGCCCACATAAAATTACATCATAAATTTGGAGATTTTCATAAGTAAATCTGGAATATCTTCTAGTGCTTAATTATCTTCAAAGCCTAAGACAGGTTATTTAGTCATTACCTGCCATCTAATTTTAATTTCCAATTTGTTGCCCACAGGAATGTTTCTCATGGAAGTTTTCCATTTGTTTCAACAGATGGTTTTTCTACTTGCTCCTCATCCCCAGCTTCACAGGAGCACTGCATCATCCAAATTACTGCAACACCACCACCTGACCCTCCTCAGCTGCATTTATTTATTGATCAGATTAATTATTGAGAATAATTGTTAGGTTTATTTATCATCAGTTTTTAAGCGTGGATTGACAGTGAGGAAAGCCAATGGACTTATGGATCTTTCATTCAGGCAATTTCCTGGTAAGAAAAGAAAATTTGGCCACCTCTAGGTCATAAAATGTAGTAAAGAAATTCTCTTTATAGTGCAAGGTTGTAGTAAAAATTTTATACAATTACCTAACATAACCCAGACAAGATAATTCAGACAAAGAGAATCTAATTACAAGTAAATTTTCCTGATTTAAGAGTATGAATAAAACATGAGCTAATAGTTATATTGCTCCATAAGAGTTGGAGGGAGAGGATGCAAAACAAAAATACTCAGTTTTTCAGAGTTAAACATAATTCTATCGACCAGCACAACTGTAGAGAGGATGGCAAAAACCAGCACCATTACCTGCAATTAGAGAATTTCACCTGGCACTCAGAGTTAGAGGCAAGGTGGAAAGGGATTAATTAGCCATGTAAGTACTCCAGGAGTATTTTCCACAGGCTTTATCTTGCTACTGCATCCATCTCAAAAATTAATTATTGCACAGCTCCTGTGGTTTTTAGCACAACTATCTCTTAACTGTGTGCACTAATTAAACAAAATTGTTAAAAAGCCCAAGACTTCTATCACTCCAAAGTGACAAGGAATGAATTCATCAGTGAGAGTCACTTCATCTTCTTTGATCATTTCAGATGCAAAGGTTTGTAGATGCATTCATAGAAATTTTAAGGAAAGAAAGAGGAATTTAATATTATAAACAGTCAAATATGTGCTTTTATCTCTGGGTTTTAAGGCAGTGGTCTTAATATTTTAATAACTAGTCATATCAGTGGACTCAAAGGTCAGGGTCTACATCATATTTTAATTTGTGAAGCATAACATAGCAAGTTCTGCCAAGTTTATACACTTTCATCTAAAAAGAAGCTTTTGCCTTTCCAAAGCTCAAGTTGCATCTGAAACAAGGGGGTTTATCTGTATGTGACTGTCAAATCAACATTCCCACATTATTTCAACTTTTTTCTTTAAACAAAACCAGCCCAAGTCATAAAACTCTTAGAGCCTTAATTATATTTCATTAAATAACAGCTTCCTGCACATTTTCCACATGATGTTTTGTGCAGTAAATCTCTCTATTGTTCACCCTTCCTTTGTAGGGCAAAGCACAAGAACAATTTCTTGGCCATTTTTCAATCAGTACAGGCCAGTTCCAAAAGCTCCTTGTATCTGCAGCTCCTGTTGCCTTGAGATAAGATCAGAAACTCTTTTTCCACTGGAAAACCTGGCACTGGAAATCCAGGAAAGTCACAATATTCCTAGAAAATATCATCAGTGGAATGTGCTCCTTGCTGAAAAATGAATCTACAATGCCATATATTTAATATTTTTGGTTTTAATGCATTAAATTGCTCCATAGCTGGAAACCAAGCAATTATGAATTCATTATCTAATTGAATGTATACACTGTGCCACCATTAGTGTCACAGGAAATGCATTTTCTTCCCCAGCTGTGTCTCTGAATCACAATATTGTTTAAAAAAGTGTTGTTTTCTGTACAGCTTAAAGCCTGGAAATTTTTCTCTGTTCTAAGTATAAAATGGCCCCTTTTCCATGAAAAAAATCACAGAGGAGGAATATAAAAACCCCAAAATTGTAGAGAATGTATGAATGGCGTAAACTGCAGAAAAAATACATTAATTACATACTCATCAAAATATTATACCAAAATGAACTCTGCCTTTTCTTCATTAAGCTCAATTCCAAAAATTATTTTGATAATATTTGATATTTTGATAATATTTGATATTTTGTCTCATTAAAATATAAAATAAAGAGTTTGGGATTTTATAGCAGATTTTTGTATGTCAACTTAAAAAATAAACCCACAAAATGGATAGCTTAATCTCATAGTTTTTACCACCTATTCCTGAGGTTGGTTTTAAGTTATAAGAACAAAGGAGTCAGCAAGCAGTAATTGGTATTTTCAAGGGTTTTTAAAGTCAGTTTGGAGCAGACAAGATTTACTTGTGAGTTCTTGTGAATATTAATTTAAGATTTCTTATTTTAATATTTAAATATTTGTAATAATTCTTTGCAAGTATTTCTTTTGATATTCACAGAACATTTAGGGTTTATATAATATCAGGCACTTGTAACCAGCAGTTTTCCAAAGTTTTTGTCCATCTTTTGCCCCAGATGTACCCCTGTGATCTCCAGTCCCTCTGAGAAATGTCACTTTCCAGGACACAAACAGCCAGGTTGCATGAGAGAAAACTGGGTTTAATGGTGAGTCATGCAAAAAGTCACAGGGAACAAAGGAACTGGGAGCAGAGAAGGGAAGATTCTGACATCATCCCAAAATTCTCTTTTCTGTGGGCAGCAGATGGGATGGCAGGAGCTGCTGCAGGGTCCTGCCACCCTCACAGAGCAATTGGGTGCATTTACAAACCTTCCAAACTCCACAAAATCCCCATTTTAGGATGGGCATAAAGCAGGTATGAGGTGCTCAAACTGAACCATGCCGATTAATTATCATGGGACTGACAGCCCCAGGGTGTTTCAAAAGGGAATCAGTCACATAAATAAGCTAGGCAAAGGATGGAGGCAGAGATGAAATGACTTCACCAAAGCCACAGACCAGACAAAATTTAAATCAAGCTTGAATCTGGGTTTTTGATCTCTGCACACAAGACTGATGGAGATATTCCATCTCTTGCTGAGCAAGTAATGTAAAATTAGATTTACAAAAATTATTAAGCTACCAACATGTGCACAGTATGATTTTTCAAAGTGCCTTATGAGACTGGATAATATATCCCATTAAAATCAAAATACCTTTGAAAGATCTTTGAAAACCCAGTTGTCCTCTCAGTACATAATTTCCCCCCCCAGTTACACACAATTCTACATCTGTAAAGACACAGAAGCATGAGTGAAAATAATTTTATGCATCCTTGCAACAGAAAGCCTCAAAGAATCTCTCATATGGCTACAAAAATCGAATTAAAATAACTTCTGAAGCATCCATCCTGTTAAGCATTATCTAGGAGTTGAAATGAGAGTGCCCACTCCAAAAATAACCTTGGTGAACAAATGAGAAGAACATCCCTCAAATCTGTGGAGCAGCACAGCTCTTCAAGCAGCCACGTGTACTTCACACAGACCAAAAGTATTAAGGATGATCATGTAAAATATGAATTAAAATCTTCGCATATCACAAGAGAGCACATGTTGATCCTCTCAGAAAGGGAGTGGGGGTGGGGGAGACAGAGGAGCTATAAGGATTCACCAAAGCAATCAAGTGTAATCACCACAAAAATATTCAAGAAATCAAAAAGAGACAAAGTAGGGCTGAAATAAAGGATTAAGACATAAGCTGTGCCATAATTTTTAGACTATATGCTGCACCACAAAAGCAACAAAGACACTTACAAAAGAAAAACTGAAAAAATAGCTTTGCACTTTTAAATAGCTCCTGGCATTATTTGACACTGCTCACCATTCTGGCTGCTCAAAAATAACTCAAAAAGTGGAGGAAGGGCAAGAGTTTAACAGATTTCAACTCGTGGAAAGATGCAAGAAGCAGCAGGTTCAGAGAGAGCCTGTAGTTAATCAGACCAAGAAACAAAATGCAAGATCTCAAATGCATCACTGACATGGAAATGACTTCTTTAGGCATAAGAAATAAAGGTCAGTGCAAATGCCAGGGATATATCACACATACATAGATTTGGCTTTGTTATTATTGCTTAAGATATCTGCTCCTGCAAACGAGTAGGAAAAGGTCTTTGAAGTCAAGGATCACTCAGGCTGATCCCAGGCTAGAGCAGAGGTAACAGGTCAGGTGTCCCTGTGTTTAAGTAACAAAACAAGCAGTTACAAAAGCACTTGTACAGAAGATTTTACAGGCTGCACTGGAGGGCCCGCAGGTCACTGCTGCCTTGCAGCCTGAGTTTCCAGCCCTGCATTCCTGGGGTGACAGCTCCTCCTCTCCACCCTGTCAGTGCTCCAGGGGACAGCTGCAGCCAGGACTCCTTCAAAGCCCCCCCAAGAGCAAAAGAAGAGTGCTTGGGATCCAAGTGTCAATGGAGAAAACACTTTAGAGACAAGTGTTTTTCTGGTGGACTTCCTGAAAAATTTGGTTTTCCTGTAAATAAAATTGCTCTGCTATTCAAAATTTGAAATTATATCACATTTTATACACTGCATTTGTCACAGCCTTGTAAGATGCAATTCCATAGCATTCCTAAACTTCACCTTTTGGAAGGTTGGTCTCCAGAAGGCAGGAAAAGAGAACCAGATGAGATTTATTTGTCTCTGCTCACAGGGTCGAGATGACCATGCTGCAAATGCTAAGGGCCATGTCTTACAAAACCCATTAAAGTTTCAGAGCTGCAAAGCTGCCATCACAGAAGGATGCTGTGCAGGATTGGATTGTGGCACAAGGTGTCTGCCACATGCCTTCTCCAGCACTGAGGATGGGGTGATAAACTCTTTAGTGGTCTGTTTGTATCTACACAGTTCCTTTCTCATTTATGTAATTAATTTTATTTATTTATTACTCATTTTTATTGTGCTGCTAAATCTCCTTCTAAAACTCCTCTCCCAAGCCCCGGCAGCCTCTCCTTTACTCAGAGCACCCACTTTACCAACTGGAATCTGCCTGTTTGACCACGTTCCTGCCATGCACCAGCCCTCTCCTTCCTCCTCACATCCCTGTCTAGAAAACATTTGGCACTTTGCTGCCTGTTTGTGAGCCAAAACTGACACATTTTGATGCTGATGATAAAAGGTGTGGGAAGCTTCATCACACAGCTCCCTGCTGTGTGTTTGGTCACACTCGTCAGTAAAAGTGAGTTTATCGATCTCCCTCAGTAGCATCAGAGCTTGGAAGCTGTTTTATTAAGAATTTTGACATGTGTGGGGATAAATATATCAAATACAGCCCAGAAGTATTCAGAGTTAGAGCCTGGCTTTCCCTGCCCTGCTGCACTCCACGCCCTCAGGAGCTGTGATGATGTGCAAGCACTGGAGGTAACAAAACTCTCTTTATCCTGCCCTGTCATCTCAAACTAAAGGAGTTTTTGCTGATTTTGTCTACAGTCAGCTTTATTGAATTTCACATTATGCCCAGTAGATTGGCTTTTTTCCAAAAAAGGTGTTTGTGGCTGATATTTTTATAGTGCATACAGCTGATCTTACTGGTAAGAGCAGTGAGACAGATCAGCATATCCTAGATCACACACAATGAGCAGTTTCTCTGTTTCAGTCCATCAGTGTAGTGGTTTTTTCCTATAAATCTATATTTCATTCACAGGAAAAAAAGAAATTATCTGAACAGTTTCCACATTATTATAGCAGAAAAGTAGTTTGCAGGCATGGATGTAGTGGAAAGATATTCCCAGGGCAGCCTGATCCAAAATAAAATGTCATTTCAAATTACCTCTTCTCTCTCTCTTAACTGAGTCTTTGTCACTGTTAACATGTTGGACCATCTCTCTACATTAATTGTGAATAAAGGAAGATTTAGTCAATGAGTCTCAAATTAGGTGAATTAACACAGTAAAAGTCTTTTCTGAGTAGTCAAATAGCTCTAATGTAATTCCTGAAGGATCAGCAAGCATCTGCTGTGTAGTGACACATTGAAAGAGAGAATTTATTTCATGTTCTTTTATTTTCCTTGCTTACATTTCACCCAGGAACTTTCTGAAATGCTTCACTGGTCTTCAGCTCTCATGACAAAATTACCTGTTAAAACTATTAATCTTAAGGTGTAATTTGCAGTTCTAGCATGCCTCACTGGATTTATTTATTTATTTTAAATATCTCTGTCAACCATAATTTACTTCATTTAACATGTTAGGAAGGCACTTCCTCAGTAAATTTTACACTCCACTGTTGTCATCTTATTGCAAGAGCTCCATGCCTTCTTGGTGATTTCTCATGGGCAGCTCCTCACAGTACTGACTCCCTCTTCTTCCTCACAGCACAGCCAACAAACTCCATCCCCCTTCTGGACCAGCCAACCTACTCTTTTACAGTATAATACAAAAAATTTTACAGTTTAAAATGCAATCAAAGCTTTTTTTTTTTTTAATAAGAATTACATTGTAGATGTCCATTTTTTCACTGATTGCATCAAGCTGCATCAGTTGTATCAACTGAAAATTCCTATGTGGAATATTGTATTTGGTAAAAGGAGAACTTGAAAGTCAGTTATTCCAGCAAAATGTAAAGCCTGGATATAGTCAGTCAAAAAATTAATTAAATGCTCTAAGCACCAAAAATTGGAAGTGAAAAAAGCCTTTTTGAATTACAGCAATCAGCAAGACCCTTTTTCATGCACCCACAAACCAAATGATGATAAAAGGAGTAAATTTTAAATTTCAGAACTCATCCCAGTGAGTGTTGCAGGAACACTTCCTTCTCCTATTGCAAAACTGTAACTCAAAAACCAAGAAAGAGATCTTTGGGACCCACAAAGATGATCACCAACAGGGTGCCAGGGGTCAGTTAAAGGCAAAATAGAAATAAAAGTATGTCCTAGTACAAAATAAAAGGAATTAAATTAAGGCAACTAATTTCAAACACAGAGGATTGCTGTGGCAAGACTGGAGAATTAAACAGACAAACAAATACACAAAGGAGGAGAAATCTTGCAGTGTTTTGAGCTGTTAAAATCTACTGCGGTGCAGCAATTTTTAAAAATTTGAAATGTCCTAGAAGTCCTTGAAGAGACTTTTGAAGCTGATGCTCCAAAGCAACACAGAGACTTCTTGCATGAAGCAGATTATTCAAACTTCATGTATTTATTCCCAAAGTGGCATTGAAGTCACAAGGTGGTGGAAAATCATCCTGTGGTATTTTACTCCATCACACTCCCCTTGAGGAGTGCACTCCCCTATGGCAATTAAGGGACTTTATACCCCAGCACAGATCTTTTCTAAAAATAATAGGTGTGTGTTAAAGCCTGAACATTTTTATAGCTATAGGGAGCTTTTTTATCAGTACAACATGATTTGCTTGAAATGTATTTAATAATTAAGTTTGAAGTGTCATTATTTCTGCCAGTGTAATTGCAACAGTCCCTTTGAGTACAGACAGTATCTTATTTAGACACTTTAGGCACTTTTTAGTGTCTAAAAAAAGGAAAATAAGATTTATTCACCAAATTCTGCTCTGTGACTAGGTGTAGTCTTGTCTCTATTCCATTGTTCCTGTCACCTTCTTGTTTTTAATTTGACAGACACAGCAAACATTAAGATTGGATTTTACTGTTCAATCAAACAGCAACTAATGGCAAATTGCATGAGAGTTCCTCACTCAGTTCTGCTACATCACCAAAACAGGTTCTCCTTTGGCCTGGCAAGGTGACTTCTCATCAATATATTGCTGGTTCAAACATAAGATAATTTCTTTGATTTGGAGTAACCTATTTACAAATGTGTCACTGTTAAGTAACTTGCTGGGTCAATGCAGAACATACAGAGAAATTCAGTCCAATCAATCCCAAGGGTTTGATTTTGGAGCTGAAATCAGCAGCAATCCATCAACCCCATGGAGCCTATCAAAAAGAGCCTATTCTGGTTTTAATTGAGGTCTTTTGTAAAACTGAAGGTTTGCTATTATTTCACCAAGTAAATCCCCTGGCATGAAATAACCAAAGGCTCCTAAACCCATGTTTGGAAGGGACATGGAAGATTCTATGATTCCATAAGGAAAGCAAAACCAACTGCAAAAAGAAACCAACTTAAAATTATTCAGTCTCCTTAGGAAGGCAGAAAGATCTCAAAATCTTTTCTCAAACCTAAAGAAGGCCAGGAAGAATTATTTTAAACCTTTGGTGCTTGTTTCATTTTAGGCCAAAGAAGGAAAAGGGCACAAAAGGAAACGCAGTAAAACCTCGAGTGGGCTGATCACTTTTCTGGGGGATAAATGTTTTATTTATTGCTTGTGTGTCCCCTCCTTGCCAAGCCAGGGCTGCAGGCTCACAGGAGCGTTCAATAGATGGCACTCTGTGCTCTGCAAGCAGCTCTCACACCATCCCATGGAGCAGCCCACAGACAGAGACTGCTCTGGGCTTACTCAGCTGCCCTGATTTTACTACAGGCACCACTTAGAAAGAATTGTTTTTTATCAGGAGATAAATGAAATTCATGCTGGACAATTCAGAGAAATTGGAAGTTTTAACCACAGAAAAATACGCTTGTAAGAAATGTGTTTGAAGTGATCAGACCTTCATCTCTCACTAAGAGGTCAAAAAATAAGCATGAATATGGGTTGTGTCTTCAGCAAGGAACCAAAATTGTATAACAGGAACATTTTCCTGCAGAAAAATAAAAGACATTCAGAGAAGGATTCAGTGAGTGTTCAGTAGAATGTTGGGAAAAAAACCTTTTAAAAATGCATGATACTAAACATAACATTCATAGCTCGTCAAATCCTGACATGTTCTGGAATATGATAACACCAAACTATATAGTTTATTGCCACTTTACTGGGTTTGACAGCAGGTAAATTATATCATGCAAGAGTTTAACTAAAATGAAGTTGTTCACTAAAAAAAAATCTTGATCTAAACAGGATTTTCAATGTTATAAAAATGTTCTATCACTAATGAAAAAACAGACAAGAAAAGTGACATAAAGTTTATTTTTCTGCTTCATGTTCTGCTTTACCCAGCAGAAGATCATAGAGAGCAGAACTGAATTAATATATGGAAACATCTTTTTTGAAAACCTTTTTCTCTGAACAGGTTCCTTTTCAGAACCACATTTAGATTTTAGAATTACCCATCAAAGGCTGCAACTGAGCACATTTCAGCCTTTAGCTTTTGAGCCCAGCATTGAGTGGCTGTGCTGACTGATCCCTTCAGTCACATGACATTGCTGGCACTCTCTGACCTGCCTTAGAAACATTTCTAGGGCTGGAATATGGAATTTCCAGCTCAAAGCTTCATGGCAGCACATGCTGGTGTGCTTCTCCTATCCAATAGCATGACTGCTATTTTAATTCTTTAAATATCCAAATTTCTTAAATTCATACCTTTAGAAGCACAAACAGCCATTTCTGCCATCACAGCAAACCTGGGGTTTGCTGCACAAATAAATGTTTGACTTGCTGCCTTTTCAAGGTTCACATCACACAGCCAGTTTCTGCTTTTTTGTGGTATTTAATATTTGTTTAAAATATTTATTCATTAATAGATGTAGCTGGCTGATCTAACAGACAGAACCCAGTAACCTAGAGACAGGCTCACGTTGAAACCTACAGTGCAAAATCATATTTGCAGTTGCCAATAGCTGTGAACAGCCAAATTTAACCCAAAAGTGGTTGATTTTATTGATGGAACTGTCTTAAATCTTCAGGGTTTCCTGGAAGAACGCAAACTGGTTTCTGTGATCTTGCTTTTATACCTGTTGCAGTTTTATAACCTGATCACAGGAAATAAGATTAGGAATGAACATGAGGCTTGGTCAGCCTGCAGATTTGGAGCTGGGTATTTTTTAAAGTCCTCCCCATAGAGAGGAACTTGGAATCAAATTTCTTTTTTTTTTTTTTTACCATCACACAGCAAATATGGCTGGGTTAATTCTTGTAAGAATGAAACCTTAATTTGTATAAGTTAACCTCTAAAGATCCAGAAAATTGCATCAGAAAATGAAAAAAAAGGTAAATTCTGTAATTACCAAGGTAATAAACTACATAACAGCCTAAGAAATATTCCTCTAATGATCATTCAACCTTCTTATCCCCTATTCTTTGCTTGCCAAGAAACTTCACTTTTCTGTTGCCAAGGGAGGTTTCTGTGCATTCATGTTCCCTCAAGTAAATTTTACTCCAAATTTTTATATTATTAATGGCAACATTTCTCAGACTTATTTCTTGTTCCTTCCACCAACAACCACCAAAACTCATTTACCTTATGCAGAATGCAATTAGTAGGTATCGTATTTATTTGTCACATTTCTCATTTTCTCAATTCTGTGTGATTTGACAGGGACTATTACAGATCTGTAACTAGTCTTTCAGAATGACTTTCACAAGGTTAGTTCACTTATTAATTGACCCTTGGTAATGGTAATTTAAGAAGCATATTAATCTCATCTGTCAGTTCCAACACATACTAGATGTATAAAATAATTTGTCTTTTGCAAGGAGCCTTGCAACAGGAATGAAGTGTCTAAATTTTTTATTAATACACATTTTCTTTCAACGAATGAGATTGGACTGGAAGGAGACTACTCTTCAGTGGTTTTCTCCTCTTTTTTCTCCTTGTGAAGATAAACACAATTTCACCAGTCAATAGAGCCTATGATCTAAATAATCTTCTACAAAGGACATTCTGGTATTTTTAACAGATTCCTGAAATTTAAAAATGTGCAAACAAAGCATTTGGCACTTCAACAGCAATGTCTTATTACATACACAGATTAAAGGTTTCTGGAATTAAGGAGATTTAATACACGAAGAACATTAAACAAAAGATTTCTACTCAGAAATTGAAAAACTTCAACCAGTAGCAGATGCTTGAAGTTGCTGTAATCTTATCAAATCTGGTTTTTTTGATGCACCATAGCTTGAGCAGAACCTGCAGTTCATGTCTAAGAAAGAAGCACTCAACACTCTTAATCCTAAGTAAGGCCTTATATAATTTCTCCCTCTTCATTCCTTTCATTAATTAAATTATGGGGACAGCTAACAGCAAGAGAACTGCATAAAGAACTCCTTGTGCCCTTAGTGTGTGACCTGCACTTCATGGAACGCTGGGGAAATGCAGCTCCTCCCCTAAAAACTGCAGAGGGCACGAGCTTCCCCTGATGAACCTGCAGGGCTCTCACTAAGGACACCACAGGTCTGAGCTGGGACACAAACCCTGTGGAATCCACAGAAATCCAGTGTGTGGAATAGAGAGTAAAAGCTGAGCTGGTCTTCCACCCCTGCTCTGCCTTTTTCGTGCCCTCAGGATGAGGAGACCTCCTGGAAGGTGCCTGTACAGAGAGCAGAGAGCAGACCCTGGGAGTTCTGGGGCTGGGCTGGGAAAGCTGCTCAGGCCAACACTCCTGCATTACCCCACAACCTGTGGCAGCCCCAGGTGTCTTTGCCTTGTTCTAGCAGTGGATTTCTGCTGGAAATGTTCTGCAGCAGCACAAAATCCTTCCAGTCCTACAGGATGGAAAGCCCTTGCCAGCAGCAGGGATCTTCCAGCCTTGCAAGATTTACCATGCGGAACAGAGGGACATCCAGGGTTTTCAGTCCTTGGGTCCACACCAGGCTCACAGGGGGTCTCCAGGGAAAAGGAAAGGGAATTTGGGGATGGCAGAGGCTGGGCACCTGCAATGGGTCACTTCATTCAGCCCCCAGGAGCCAGGTGGGGGAACAAGTACCATGGGAATCCACCACACAGTGCTGGTGTTTTGTGCCACGGAAGGCTCCTGTGGATCAGGAATGGGAAGTCAGGACTACACTGTTCCCTCAAGTTACATGTTACCACATGGGACTGTTTCCCCAGTAAAGACCATTCTGTGTTATTTGGAATAATCTGGTTCCAAAGAGGATTAACATATCCAAGACCAAAATGTTGCCAACCATATTGGCCAAACTCCCTTGCTTAAACTCCCATAAGTCCCAAATGCACTCAGGTCCTGACAATAGTTCATTAAGAAGTCACTTTTCATGAAATGAAGCAAATATTACAGAAGATAGAAGAGATAATACTCTGATCTCATGTTCACTGAAGCTTATCCCTGCAATATTTAAGGTACTAACAATTTTGATCATTAAAAGCTAGAGGCAGCTAGACCAAAACCACAGGCACATGAATATCCATTTTCTTACAGCCAACATGACAGATTTTGTTGGCAAGTATTTCAGATAGTTTAAAAAAACCCATAACCATCCTATTTATTGGCTGTATCATCATAATGTCACCACTACTGCTAGTCTACAGCGTAAACAGGTATTCAAGCAATTCTTTAAAAAAACAAATTACTCACTCAACAGAATATAGTGTCTCTTTCAGAATCATTAGTGTCAATCATGTGAGTACAAGTTTTAAGTGCTGATAAAATTCAAGTTACTTAAACAATTGATCATGATATGGAACCACTTCACCACTTCCTACAGCCTATGAGTAAAACCAGTGTTAAAAACGCAGCTCTAAAACTCCATCTTTAATGATACAGTAAAAACCAACAGCAGAAAACAATGCCTATTTCTTCACTCAGTTTCCTAATTGTTACCCTTCTAAGCTTAGAAAACAATGATTTCTTATGAAGATCAGAGGTGTTAGTGCACATGCCTCAAGAAGGGATATGGACCCTTGTATGTAGCTGTTAGAAGGCAGGGAAATCACACCAGACTACCAAACTGGTAACAAAATTAGCTTTTGATTCCTAGAATTCAGGGGCATCGTGCATTGATTTCTGCCAGCTGAACATTTGCATTTCATTGGAGGGTCTGAATTCAAAATTATTCTGGAGACTTTCAAGTGTCAAAGAACTTTGTGGAGACAGAAGGAGCGTTTTGCTGTGTCCCAGTGCAGGCTCCTCCCAGTGTGGAGCACAACAGCAAAGGCCAGAGGTGATCTGGGACGTGTTTTATGCTTCATCACCCTCACTGGCAAACCACACTGTAATCAGAAGTAATCCTACTGCTGAAAGAGCTATTGACAACTGGAGAATTCCAACTGTTACACGCTGTTTTCAACAGCAAGTGCAGAAGCTCATCATATTGTCAAATAAAATAAATCCTGAAAGCTTTCTTTTATAACCCCTCAGTCCATAACTTCCATCCAGTACCTTCACCTGAGTTACTGAAGATCAATCTAGCAAAAAAATGAAAAATGGGGAAGTGGAAAGAAAGAAGGACTCGGACATTTACTGAAATAATTTTCATGCATTGCAAGGTTTCTGACTAACAAACCCCCATATTTTACTGCTTGTTCATTTTTATACTCTGTTTTGCCTTATTTTCTGATGATCACTTGTCTTGTATATTTGACAGGAAACCTATATGCCCAAACAAGTTTCTTGACTTCCTATTAGGGAGAGCAACACAAATATTCACACACACACATAAAACGAACATAAACAGCAATACATTAAGTGTTTACTTTCTGCTTTGGATAAAGTATAACCCTTTTAATACCAGAAGAAAAATCTCTCTCTTGAAAATAGGCTGCTTTTGAAACTCAGAGGAGATGAATGTCCTGTTTAATACTTTTGAAAAGGCTGAATTACTGCACAGATGGTCATCACCTTAGCAGCTCTTGCATAATTGTCAAAAAACTTCACACACACTTTTGCAGACCTAAGGGAATTTTAATGCATTTTATGGAACACTTCAATATTATGAAAGGAATCCATGCTTGCCAGCTAGTATGCATCTTTAACAAGAGAACAAACAATTCCTCCCAGTGGTGTGAGCTGTGGATTCAAGCAGCAGGAGCACGGAGAGGCGGATGGGCCAACGGGAGATCCCCGGAGCCAAGGCAGTGAGGGGGAGCTGACACCTGCACTCTGCCCTTGCTCCCCTCTGATGATGAGCTCGAGGATGAGAGGGGAGCTCCTGAGCATGGCTGGCAGTTTGCTTTCATTCAAACGAGATCAAATCATCACCTCCAAGCCTATTGCACCATCTGAACCAAAACACCCTCAGAGGAGGCAACAGGAGAATTCATTTCTGAAGTTCCCTCCCAATCTAAATTAAGACCTAAAGAAGGGACACCTCAGGTGGATTTGAATCCACTGTCCCACCTGCTCAGCCACTCTGCAGCCACTGCCTCTCAGAGTTTCATGCAACTCCTCACCAGCTGCTCCTCCAAAATCTGCTCATCCTGGGTAGTGCCTGTTGCTGACCTTGTTTCCTCTGAGATGGGATGAGCCTCTGGTGTGAAACGTTTGCATCCTGTCTGAGCAGCAGCTTTGCAGGAAACCTCACACATAAAGGTGCTTGTCCTTCATGAAGATGAAACCCGAATTGAAAATAGGCCATTATGTAGAGAGGGTTTAATTTATGCTTCCCTGTGCAAGCTGGAATGAAAGCAGCCCACAGAAGAATCTAAACACTGAGCTTTATCTCTGGGCAAGTCGGAATTCAAGCTTTTAGTGTTCATTTTGCCTTCCTGTTTTTCAAACTCTCCAGCAGAAAAGGATAATAATGGAACAATTTTTTATATAAAATGTGCATTATGAATAGCCATTAGCTGACAAAAAAAAAAGTGAGAAGAAAAGCAGGTAACACACCATGTAAATCTTTGATGAGAATGGAAGCTTCAGGAAGATATAAAAGTCAGAGCCTAATATACTGAGATTAAATGGAATTCTCAATTATGCTGTTGGAAAATGAAGTGGGTATAAATTTGATTTGTCTGCAGCTGCAATCCTGTAGGTTGCTTGGTAATGGACACTGAGAAATGAGTCTAAAATCAGTGAAATCTCTTCCACAGGTTGCAGGATAAGACTGTGTCAAGATACTGATGTAATGAGGACTTTAAGAGCAGTTTTCTCTACTATTGGCACAGGAATGCATGCATATGTGCAGATTAAAAATGAATAGGACAGAGGGAGGAATAGGCAGGGAGAAGGGATAAATTTGTAAAATCCAGCCACAAGTTTTTAATGAGCCAAACCAATTTTGTAAACTAAGCTTTGAAATGTAAGTTGCCCTCATTCCTTCCGTAAGCTGTCAGCATGGAATTTAAAAATGTGAAAGACATCATTTTTAAAGACTGCTGACTAAAACCTCTGCTCCCTATTTTCACATTACTTCACCTTATTGCTCTTTTAATTTCTCTTAGGGTAATAGTGGGAATAAATCAGGATCCTTACTGAGATGAGGAGCATGTAAAATAAACTATGTGGTTAGAGACAGGCCCTGCTCCAATATGCTCAAAGTCTGAATTTAAAAATACTCTTGTACAAAAAAGGCATGACAGTGTTTTTACTTCAAATTAGGATGCAATCTCTGGGTCTAACTTTAGAGTAACCTCTCAGAATCCACCTACGCTGCACTGCCTGGACACTGTGCCATGAACTAAGCTGGGAAGAGTGAATGATAAAGTTTTGATTCTGTCAATTAAGACCTGTGAAAAACTCATGGATAGGTATTTCAGATCTTCAGATCTTGATAGATCCTCACTTAGGTGTTTCTTCATCCCTGCAGGAAACTCTGAAGGCAATAAGAGAAACAATCTTAGAAGTGATCAGTTGCTGAGAGAAAACTTGGAGGTCACATCACTCTACCACAGCTTCAGAGAGTCAAAGTTAGCATAACACTCAAAATCTCATGATAACCTAGAAAAAGCCTGTGGGATTCACTGACATGGCGTTAAGGAAGCATAACAATAATTAAAGGATTGGAAGACAGCAGCACAAGAAGGCCCCACTCAGATCCTTCCCTAAATTATGATCATCCTGGTGGCGTTCTCATTCTTTCTGTACTTTCTCTTCCCTTTGGCAAAGAGGTGTTGAAACAGCAAAACACAGAGTGACATTGTTCTCCAGTTCATTAATAAAAATGGCATGGTTTCATTCATGTTCCATTTGAAGAAATAAGCCAACAATTTTTTCACCATATTCTGGCCACTGTGTCCAGTGAAAGTTTCTGAGTCTTTGCTCTTGTCACTTCTGCTCTTTTTTTTCCTCTGAGAATCTTGATGAATTTTTGACCTATTGATGGGATTTTGCAAATTCAGAGAATTTATTAAAGGTGAAAATGGCAGCTAAGATGCAAATGTTGTAAGTCTTTTCAAAACTAAGAGAAATCGATAGCTGAGACAACAAGCTGTTGATCACACTCACTGCAAGCAGTGAGGAATCTGGCTTGGACTGCAGGACAGTCTGGATTTTACCTTGTGGGTGCCATCTGAAAATGTTCTGTTTGCCATATTTTGCTTGTACCATATGGAATGTAAATATAAAAACTTCCCTCCTACTCCAGAGCACTCAGCCTTGACTACAGCCACACCTCACATCTTCTCACAAACAGATGGCAAGGCTCTTAATATTTCATGGCACTGCCCCTCGCAGCTACAGGCTTTGCACAAATAAACAAAACACACGGTAGACAGCACTTTGTATCTTGCAGGGAAATACATCAGGGCAACATTTAGCACAAGTTTAATACATGGAACAGAAGAGCAGAAAATAAGGATTTTTGGGTTTTTTGAAAAAAAAAATGCAACAGACATTCCCTGTCTCCATAATTCTGTGAGTTTTCAGTACAGAATGCCTTTGGTGAATACAGTTTTAACATTATAAATGTATCACTGAATGGTAATTACTGCTGTAAGAACTATAATGTGTAATGCACTATTTGTTAACATCCAGTAGTTGACCCTTTGATTGTTTAGTGCTCTCACTTCACTGGGGTTATTTAATTACAAATGGATCCTTTTATCTTGCATTAACCACCATATCAAGTATTATTGTCCAATTAATGAAGAGATATTATTTACAAAATATTAATATATAGTATTTAAAATGAACTAGTTGAATATTCAAAGCATATATTCATGCTCAGCAAACTCATCTCAAGCAAAGATGTAGGTCTATCCAAACACAAGTAATTGGATGGTAAAAGAGTAAATCACTGCCTGATTCAGGTAACTTCTCCCTTTTGGTTGACTTGAAAGACATTAAATAATTTTCTGGTCAAAAATTGTTCTATGTATTTTAAAGATTTTGACATGAATTGTGGAAATGAAACTCAAAATGAACAGCCACATTGATATCTCTTAATATTAACCATCCATGGGTTCATCTCTCAGCTAAGAGTCACATGTTTGGACTATAATCCAAAGATCAGAAAAGCCAAGAAAGGTATTTTTTACTCCTTTTGTATTCTTTTTCTAAGCTATTTTATAATCTAAACTCCATGAAGACATG